>CAKNYM010048966.1:33938-132001 GCA_932195095.1 Andricus curvator
GTAATTTATATATTTTGAAAATCGGTTTTTTATAGTAAAACTTTTTTCATTCACATAATTCAAAGTTGATGCAAGAATTTAAAAGATTCCTTGGTTCGAGACGAATCGATTGATCTATAATGTTAATATATTTTATTAAACCGTACGGAAGTTATGGTAATTTATATATTCTGAAAATCGGTCTTTTATAGTAAAACCTTTTTAATTAACATAATTCAAAGTTGATGCAAGAATACAAAAGTTTCCATAGTTGGAGACGAATCGATTTGTCTAATTTGTCTTTGTATTTAAAAAATTGTTTGGATTATTTTGTAATTTTGTATTTTTTGTAAATTTCTCTTTCTAAATTGATCAAAATGAAGACTTTGGTTTGTCTATTATTGAAAAAAATAACTAATGCTTCCTGTATCAGATTTGTGACAACCTGCATGGACAATGAGAGATTTTTAATAATGATAATAAATATTTCAGGAACTTATTAAATATTTATAAGTAAATAAGATCATTTATAAAGTTCTATTAACTTTATAGAAAGTGAGCGTACTCTAAAGATTTTTTTGTAGTTAATACCCTCTTTTTTCTTGGACCTCAGGAATTTTGAAAAACAATATATGCTTATTTTTTACGAAATTTACAAGTTCTTTGAGGATTAAAATCTCCCCGATAAGAAATTTAAATTCTTTCGTAAAATGGTTCCAGATGTTTCATCATTTCGACATTATTATTACTTGAACCGAAAGCAATTGCTAGTTTATTTAACTTCAATATATTTTTCAAATACACACGTAAAAATACTGCCACTTAATTTCTTAATTTGTTTAGAAATAGTTAGAGAAAATCTTAAATTTTTCTTTCTGGGAGATATATAAAGGTAAAAGTGAAATTATTGAAATAACATACCAGAGTCAGCTTTATAGATACATTTGATCTAATTGAAAAACGAATTCAGCAGCTTGCACATTTTATGGAAATTTTAAATCTTAATTTTCAAAAAAGATCTTGTATATATGCTTCTTTGAAGACAAAACAATAATTTAAGGTATAATCTCTAAAATATTATAAATCTTCAAAGTGACATTATTTGTCATTGAAATATATAACTTTTTCAAAATTATGAATGAGTAAATTCATATTTAAGAAAACAAAAAGGTGAGAATATTGTAAACCGACGTTTCGTTTATGAAAAATGTCACTCTGCCTCAAAATGATTCAGAATATTTTACTTTCAGATTCTGAAGTAATTTTTAATCACATATCAGAAGTGAAAAGCCCCTTAACTTGGGCCTACTCTTTATTCAATTAATTTAAAAATCAGAAATTTGAATGATAACTGAAGAGAAAAATTAGTTTAATATTAACTTTAAGATGTCTAGCTAAAACCGCGATGTCTGCATACTAATTTGTGCATGTCTGGTTGAACCAGGAGTATCTACTGAATGATTTTAATAGCAAATAAATTTTCTACTGTTCTGACTGAAAATAGAAATTAAAAGCAAACTTCTACATTTAGGTTATCATTGTAACACAAACAAAACAAAAAAATAATAATTATTAAAAAAATATATCAAAAAATAACTGGGGATGGAATTTTATTCCCGGACTACAAACGAGCATTACTATTGAAATAGTGTGTAACAAATCTCCAGTTAAAAAATTTCAAACAGCACAACAGAAATATATTCATTTTAAAATGTCTGAGTTGAACCGAAATATCTACTGGGTACTATTTTGTATGTCTGATTAAATCGGGGTTATCTACTGAACAATTCAAAAACCAAGTTTGTATATGCCTAAAAATGCCAACGACTTCAAAACTTCTTCATCATTTTTATGGTCATATTCGTTTTAGTATCCCCAATATGTAACAACAACAAAATGAACAATAATAAAAAATACTACTATTGAAAATCGATGAAATGAATCCCCAGTAAAAAAAAAAAAACAAATAACACAAAACGAAAAAAATCGTGAGATATTAATTTGAATGTGTCTGACAAAAACTGTGATATCTACTAAATTATAATTGGAAACAATATATTATGCATTGGTCTGACGAATAGTGATAATCACTACTTAATTTAAGAGTTTTATAAATCCGAAGTAGTTGTGACCTTTTTTGGTCAGAATCAAAACTTAATGTCTACTTAATTATTTTTGTGATATTTGAATAAACCTGGATCATCTACTATAGTAATTCCAAAACCACGTGAATTCTGTACTGGTCTGGATGAAAGTGGAAATTACTACTGCCATAAAGAGTGCAATGAATCCTCGAATTTGAGTTTGTTTATTTTGGGTTTATTTCAGCCTCAAACGCAGAAAATTAGGAAAAAAATGTTTTCATCTCCATGAAATATTATAAATTATGGCTACATATTTCTGTAATTTGACTAGAACTTCTATGGGAGCATCCACATATTACATAACGTTATTTACGACCCTTTTTAGTCCCACCTCCCCAATATAACTAACCGCATTTCCCTACGATTTTTTTTATTATGTTTAAGAACATAATAGACGTTTTCTACATAAAAATTTTTTTTTAAGATGATGAGCTGTATAGAAATAAATTAAACAATATTTTGATGTAACACTGAGTGCTTTTTAAATATTTTTTAAGTGGAACAAATATCGAAATTACTTACAGGGAAAGGAGTATTATTAGTTTGTTTTCGAACTAATACAAATATAAATTTTATAATATTCTTGAGAAAATTAGAAAAGATGTTTCAAATATTTTAGATGTATCAAAAAAGAATCTAGAAGAAAAAAGATCATTTTACAGGATTTCCAAAAATATTAGGAGAAATTCGGCCCTTTTTTAAGATATTTAGGACTTTTAGGAGTTTGAAAGAAAGAACAAATATTCGATAAATTTTCGGAAATGCTTTCAAGTTTTTAAATATTTCAAATCTATTCAAAAACTCCTAAATTCCTGAAAATATTTCTAGCTGACTCGAATTTTTTTTCAAATTTCGAAAAATCATTTTAAACAACAAATAAATTGCATTAGAATCTTCCAAATTTTGCTAGGAATTTCAAGAAAATTAGAAAAGATTTTTAAATATTTCAGATGTGTCAACAAATAATCTAGAAGATAAAAAAAAATTATTTTAGAGGATTTTACAAAATATTAGGAATATTTAGAGCCTTTTAGAAGATTTTTAGAAGCTTGAAATAAATAAAACATATTTGATAAATTATTTCAAATGTAAAACAGTTTCCTTAAAATCTTTCAAATTTCACTAGGAATTTTAAAGAGCTTTATTTAATTAAAACCTTTCAAAATTCTTTTAAAGCTTCTAAAGTTTTGGTTTGAAATCTTTTGAAAAAATCTGCATTTTTAAATATCTTTAACAGTTTAAAATTATTTTTGAATCTCTTTAAATCTTCGGATTATTTCCTGAATTTACTCGATTTTTTTTTTGATTCTTTAATTTTACAAATTGAAACAGTTTGCTTCAAAATCTTCTACTCTTTTTCGAAATTTGAACCTTCTAATATTTTTAAATTATTCAAATTTTTCTTGAATTTTATTTTTTTTTGATTCTGCAAAATTACAAAAATTGTCTTATAGTCTTTCAGATTCTTCTTTGACAAATTCAGAAATCTTTTGAAATGGTTTGAAATCTTTTTGAATTTTCTCTTAAAATTAATCTTCCAGAATGAAAAATCATTTTAATTTTTCCTAGAAACCTGACAAAAATCTTCAAATATTTTATAAGTTTTTATTATTTTTCAATCGTTTCAAAACTTTAAAGTATCTCTAAAACTTGCTCAATTTTATTCTAAAATTAAGTATTGTGGCAAAATTTTGCTTTAAAATCTTGAACACTATTTTTCAAACTTTTAAGAAATAATTTGAAATGTTTCAAAGTCTCAAAGTCTTCCCCATTTTTCTTCCAAAAATTTTCAAATCTTCAAAACTTATAATTATTCTTTTCAAATTGAACTTAAACCATTTACAATTTTCCCGGAAACCTTCAAAAAAATTGATTCTCAAAATCTTTCAAAATGATTAAAAAGCTTCTAAACTTTTGTCGAATTCTTCGAAATAAGTTTTTCTCATAATTTAATTCTTCTTATCTTTTGGAAAGCGTAAA
Organism: Andricus curvator; assembly: GCA_932195095.1. Classification (NCBI taxonomy): domain Eukaryota; kingdom Metazoa; phylum Arthropoda; class Insecta; order Hymenoptera; family Cynipidae; genus Andricus; species Andricus curvator. Next base: position 38,042 of record CAKNYM010048966.1, read on the forward strand.
AAACTTAGAAATGGTAGCACAATGTTAAAAACAGAATTATTCCTTAATATTAAACAATCATTTACAATATAAAAATGTTACAGACTCGAGTCAAAAATACCCCCCATATATATTGCACATACATTTCCGTGATTTTCTGAATAAATACTTAATTTTTAAATTTACGCGATGTAAAACTGGATAAGGACCATTTGGATTTTTCGCCCTTCCTCACAAATTGTTTTTCGAATATTTTTTTGTTCATCCTTTGAAATTTCATTTTCAGGCCTTATCGAGTTATTATTTTCATATGTTCAAAAAAATATTCTATCTGTCTAATCGAAAATAGCAATTACTACTGCAATAAAGCATGTTATGAATCCGAAGTAGTGATAACCCTTTTTGGTCAGACATGTTATGTTTGTATATGTTGGGTCTACCCTGGTGGAAAAATTTTTACGAAAAATTACAGGAAACTAAAACTATTTTCAGAGGATTCTACAAATAAATACAATAAATTACAACCAAAATTACACAAAGTATAACTTTTTTCTATTATTGAGATGATTTTTGTACTTTTTTTGTATTTTTTTGTACATTGTTGTATTTTATGGTAGTTTCATTTTCTGCAAGAATTTACAACCACAAGAACAACATATATGTCATTGCAATGTCGAAAAAGAACAACTTTTCGACTGCAAATAAAAATTGAACCATTTAAGAAAGAATTGATCACGATCATTAAAATTTAAAGATCCGAACTCTTGAAGATAACGATTTTTTCATTTGAAGTTATAAAACCTGAACCGAAAATTAAAACACTCAAAGTAGAACACTTTTAAATTTAAAAAATTTTCAAATTGAAGCTTAAAAAATGTTAATTCAAACGCTCAATAGTTTTCGCGTATAAAATGAAAGATTTTATTAATTTTATCAAAATTTGTGTTGAAATCTTTTGAAATATTCTCTCAAAAATTTGTTTTAAAAAAATCATTTAAAAATTTTCCAGGAATCTGATAATAATTTTATTATCTTAGAACTCGAATTTGTTCTACAGTTTTTTGAAATTCCTGCAAAAGTAGTAACAAAGTTCTTTTAAAATTAATTTTTCAACAAAAAAAGTAATTCTTAGTTTGCTAAAAATTTTCATACAAATTTTTATTCATTTAAAACCGTTCAAAATTCATAAAAAGCTTATAAGTTTTGTGTTCGACGTCTTCAAAAATCTACATTGCATTTTAAACGTTTTAACATCTTTTCACGTTTCAAATTATTTTGGACTCTTCTCAAAACTTCAAAATATAATTTAAACTTACTCGATTATTTTTCAAATTAATTATTGTTCAATTGTCATTTATCATTAAAATTTTTTTTAAATCTTTTGAAATATTCTCTTCAAATTAATTTTTTTAAATAAAAAATCATTTTAAATTTTGTCAGAAAACTTAAGAATTTTGTTTATTTCCTTAAAACTTTTGAAGATTCTTGAAAAGCTTCACAATTTTATTTCGAAATCTTTAAAAATCTATATTTATTTTTTTATTTTTCGAAATCTTTTCAAGTTTTAAATTAAGGGATCTTCTCGAAAGTTATAAATATCTCTTGAACTAACTTAAATTTTTCCCAAATTGATAATTGTTCAATTGTTATTCATGCTTTAAAATTCAATAATTTCACTTACATATTAAAAATTTGTTAAATAGAACAATTAGAATTGTAACATTAAAAGTTTCAATTCAACACTCTGAAATATTAAGGATTCAAGTATTTCTATTTCAAATAATTCAGTGTAAAATTTTTTAGTTCTCAATATTCGATTTATAATTGCTCATTTTAAATAAAAAGTAAAATATTGCTGAATATTCAAAAAAATGTCTTCCTTGATTAAGAAATTTTTAATTAAATTGCGGTTAAGAATGGAATATTTTAGATTGAAACAATATTTGACTAGGATTTGGAATTCAGTAAGAGCGTTCAGTTTTAAAATTCTTTTTAAATTGAGAATAGTTTACAAAGTTTCAATAAAAAGTTTAAATTTGTTTAACTACTGAGACTTCCAAATTGAAGAAATTTTCAAAGTGTAATATTTTTTTTAAATTGTAGTTTCTTGTGGAAACATACATTTCTACAATAAACTACCAGTATATAAAACATAATTTCACGTAATTTCCCAATATTTTATCCTTTGTCAAATTTTGTGATTTTTTGTAAAGATTTGCAATTTTCTACAATAATTTACGTAAAATTAACAGCGTTGTAATGACGTCAAACGCCCAACTTAAAAAAATGTAAAATTCTGTATTTTTCTGTAATACTTTGTAAATTTTTACAACAAAGTAAAAAAAATATTAATAAGAAGTTACACAAATATTTGAATTGTAGAAACTTGTACTTTATTGTTAATTTTTTCACTTTACTTTAAGAAAATACAAGAAAAAAATCAGCTATTTATATTCAACTGTATTTTTTTGTTAAGTTTTGGACATTTTTTTACAAAAACGTACAAGTTTTAACAAAAAATTATATTTCTAGAAATGTTGTACTTTCTTGTAAAAATTTTGTCCACCATGGTACTTTCTATTCGAAGCATATAACATACTTTTGAACATTACAAAAAAAAATTATAGTTTGATACAAATTTTGTTGTGTCTGACTGAAACAGAAATTACTACTGAACTTTTTTTAAAAGGGAAATTAAGTTCTCTTCTACCTCAGAAAAATTGTGTTAATTCTGTTTTTGTATTTTGGATTTGATTGGGAGAAAATGCTTTGAGAGGAAAAAGCCGGCCGAGGCTAAGCGGCTTTTCCCGAATACGAATTATTAAAAACAGTTTAATTTTTTCCCTGCAAGCCCGACTCTTTATTTCAGATAATTTCCGCCGGCATTCTTCCGCACTTTTTCGTTCGTCCGCTCTAATCGCTGCCCCTTCGACGGTAATATTTAATTTTTAATCCGGCCGTATTCAAATGCAACGCTGCCATATCCCCACTGGGTTCCTCAGCCCCTCGTACAGTCCTAATGGGAATACGATTTATATCCTGGCTGCAGCTTATTTTACATTTATGCTAAATAACCGTTGTACGTGCGCTACTGCTTGTAAGTTTTTCTTCGCAAATGTAAGTATTAAAAAATTGCGGTAGCGTCGCGACAGGACGCTACCATTTTTCTAATTACCACTTTACAGCTCCTCTCGCACGAAATGAAATTAATTCAATAAATTGAACTATAAAATTATTTTCAGAGTAGAGATAAATTTTTTTTTAATTGAAGCAGAAACCAGAAAATGAAAAATCCAAGTTAGTATCAGTTCTGAGAAGTAACTAGTTTCTTTTAACCTGTTAATTTTTTTGGTAAGGACGTTACTTTTGTCACTAAGTAATGAATTGGTAACTGGTCACATTTTTTTTACGAACAGTAACTATAAAAATTGCTACTTTTTTAGTTACTTTCGAAACATGGTTTAAAAGTCTTTTTTATGAAAATCAATAATCTTGATTGATTTTCAACTATTTTTTATTAACACTTTTCAAATTGTGCTGACCAGATTTTGAAAGATTTAATACGGCAAAAATCATATTAAACTCAAGAAGGGTTAGATTGAACGAAGAAGCTTTTGAAAAGCTATTGGTGATCAAAATAAACAAAGAATAAATAGCGCTACATTAATCAAATTTACCTGAAAAAAATTTGAAAAGTCTCCTATTTAAATCAAGAAAGTGACTAAAGTGACTGATGTTTTTTTTCATTTAAAAGAATTCAATGAAAATCATCAGAACTCCACTCAATTCAAATAATTCAGCATAAATTAAAAAAATGAATTTCAAAAACAATAAAGTAAATAAAATTCGAGTGAATTTACAGAAAGAAAACGAATTCGATGAAACTCGTAAAAATTCAAGTTGAATTGAAAAAATTCCAGTGAATTTTAAGAAAAAAAATGTTTCACTGGTGTCAATAAACTTGCAGTGAATTCAGCAGAATTCGAGGGAATTTCAAACGGTTTTGATCAAATTTCTTAAAATTCAAAGTGAATTTAACAAACAAAAAACTGAGAAAAACTTTTGAGATCCATTAAGTTGCCTGGAATTGAGTGTATTTAGAAGAATTTATGGGCATTTAAAAGAATTCAAGAGAATTTAGAAGAATTTAAGTGAATTTAGAAGCATTCAAGTAAATTTATGAGAATTCAAGTGAATTCCAGTGAATTTGGCGAGAGTTTAGAAAATCAAGGTCATTTTAGTGTTTCATTTTGAATTCTGAATGGAATTCAAATATGAGTAGAATTCAGGCCGAATTCAACAGAATTTGTGTGAATTGAAATCAATTTTTGAGAAACCCAACAAATTGAATAAAATTAACAAACATTTGAAAGAATTTAAAGGAATGAAATTTAATAAATTTTGAATGAATTAAGAAATATTCAAAGGAATTTAAATAAATTTGATTAGCTGCCTAAGAATCCAGGATGAGTTTAAAAGACTTCTGGGTTAATTAAAATATACTCTTAAAAAAATTAAATGAATTGAGTAGAATTAAGTGCACAAAGAAGACATCAAATGAATAAAAATAAAAATTCAAAATAATTCAGAGGAATTTACAAGAATTCAGAATGAATTCAAAACAATTCCAGAATATTTTTCAGTGTGAATGCAAAATAATTTTAGGTAATTCAAAAGAATTAGATGGAATTCAGAATAATTAAAAAAATTGATTGAATTCGTCCAATTTGGAATCAATTGAGAAAAATTCAAGGGACGTTACAAAAATTACTAAACTGCCTTAGAATTTGAAGTGTGTTTAAAAGACTTTGGGATAAAGTAAAAAAAAACTTCCAAAAAATGCAATGAATTCCGTAGAATTGAATGAATTTACAAGAATTTAAGTGAATAAAAAAAATTAGGGTAAATAAAAAAATCTGGAGAAAATGGAAAAATTTAAAGAAATTCACGATAAATTATTGAGAATTCAGGGTGAATTCCAAATGTGATAATTGTCGTTTCAGAATATTCCATTGATTTCCATAAAACTGAGGAATTCAAGAGAATAGGATTTAATTAATACCAAATGACGATAAATAAAATTTATAAGAATTCAAGGCGAGTGGAAAAATGTTTAAGATGAATTAAAAAAAAAAATGAAGAAAAGATCGTTTGAATGTAAGCGAAAGGAAATTGTAGTGAATTTAGAAGAATTTAAGACAATCCCAATGAATTCGGCGAGAACATGAAAAATCAAGAAAATTTCAAAGAACTCAATTTTTTTTGGAATTGATGATAAATTAATAAGGTTTCACTGTGAACTCCGAATGAAATTCAATTATGATGAATAACATTACCAAAATAAAAATAAATTCCAGAAAATTGAGTAAAATTGGGGTGAGCAGAATTCACGCCGAATTCAACAGAATTTGAGCGAATTGAAATCCATTTTTTAAAAACACAACGGATTGAATAAAATTCGATTGAATTTAGGAAAATGTAAGGGAAACGAGAAGAATTTGATGAAATTCATAAAAATTGAAACGAATAGAAAGGAATTCATACATTTTACAAAAACTCATTGAATTCAATAAATTTTGAATGAATTGAGAAATATTTAATGAAATTCAAATGAATTTGATTAGCTGCCTGAGAATTCAAGATGAGTTTAAAAGTTCACTTAGAATACTTAAAGTGAATTAAAAGAAAATCAAGAGAACTCAAAAGAATTTAAAAGAAATCAGAATAAATTTATAGGAATTCAGGGTTAATTGGAAATACATTTGTTAAGTGCATAATATCTTAATATGTTGATACATGTCTTAAAACATTTATTTTCCCAGCATATTTTTCAGATAAAATGTAAAAGATTTGAAAGTTTTCCCAAAGAATTCAAAGTTATTCAAAATATTTCCAAGGAATTCCAAAATTTAAAATATTTCATTGAGTTCATCCAATTTGCAATGAATCAAGAAAAATTCAAGGGACTTGGAAAGAATTTGCTAAAATGTCTAAGAATTCGAATTGCGTAGAATTGAGTGAATTAAATGAATTTAAGTAAATGAAAAAAATCAAGGTAAGTTAAAAAAATCAGAAAAACTTGGAAGAATTGAAAGAAATTCAGGAGAAATTATCAAGAATTCAGGGCGAATTCCTAATGACTTAATTTTTTTTTCAAATTCAGAATGTACAATTAATTTCCGTAAAACTGAGTAATTCAAATGGTAATTCAAATTCATAACAGATGAAGATAAATACAATATAATTTCAGCCAAAAAAAATTGTAGGGGATTAAGAAGAATAAAAGGAAATACAAGAGAATTCGACGAAATTCATACGAACTGATGATAAATAAAAAAAATCATTCAAGTGGATAGAACAAAATGGATAAAATCCCCAAAAGATCCTTTGAATTTAAATAAATGAAAGTATACAAATTAGAGAATAAGAATCTGTTGAAATCCATGAGAATTCAAGGTGAATTAAAAATAATTAGAAATAATTCAGAAGAATTCGATGGGATTCAAGAAAATTCATAGAAATTTAGCAGGATTCACAGGAATAACGAAAATTTAATAAAATTCAGAAATCATAGGGTCAATAAAGTGAAATCATTCGGTTAAAGAAATTAGAAGAATTTGAAAGAATTTGAAAGAAATTCAGGAGAAATTATTAAGAATTCAGGGTGAATTCCCAATGATTAAATTTTTTCTTTAATTACGATTGTGCAATGTACTTTCGTAAAACTGGGTAATTCAAATAGTAATTAAAATTTATACCAAATGAAGATAAATAAAAAATAATTCAAGCGAAAATATTCAAATTCTATAAAATAAAAAAAATCTATTGAATTCAGATATGTTTATCTGAATTTAGAAAATTAGTAAAATAAGAATCTGATAAAATCGATGAGAATCAAGGTAAGTGTAAAAACGTTTAGGATGAATTAAAAAAATTGAAATTGCAAAAAAGATCCTTTGAATTTCCGCAAAAAAAAAATTGTAGTGAATTTAGAGAAATACAAGAGAATTCGACGAAATTCATACGAAATGATGATAAATCAAAAAAGCATTCAAGTGGATAGAACAAAATGGATAAAATCACAAAAAGATCCTTCGAATTGAATTAAATGGAAGTAAACAAATTAGCGAATAAGACTCTGTTAAATTCCATGAGAATTGAAGGTGAATTTGAAATAATTCAGAAGAATTCGATGGGATTCAAAATAATTAGTAGAAATTCAGCAGGTTTGAGAGGGATAACAAACTAGATAAGAAACTAGATCAATTTAAAAATAGAAATTTACAAAAAACACAAAATAATACAAAAAATTTTTGAAATACAAAGAAAAATTAGACGAATCAAATTTTGTATTCGAAATGATAATTTTTTGAGCTGGAAAAGGGATGGGAAAAATTCTGTCTCACCCTATCCCTTTCCCAGCTTTATGATTTTTTACAAAAATTGTCAGAATAATTCTATTTGAAACTTTATGATCAAAAAGTCTTTTTTGTTCATGCCTCAACTTTGAATTATGTCGATGAAAAAAATTTTTCTGTTTGAAACAGATGATGCAAATATAATAATGAGCATAACTTCCTTAATCTTCAATAAAGTGTATTCATATTATAGATCAATCGATTTGCTTCGAATCAAGGAATCTTTTCCGTTCTTGCATCAATTTTGAATTATGTTAGTGAAAAAAGTTTTACTATAAAAAAACGTGTTTTCAAATATTATGCTTTACAATAGCTTCCATACTCTTGAATAAAATGTGTCAATGTTATAGGTCAATCGATTCGTCTTGAATCAACACAACTTTTCTATTCTCGCATCAACTTTGAATTATGAGAAGGAGAACATTTTTAATATAAAAATCGATTTTAAAAATATATAAATTACCATCACTTCCCTACTCTTCAATAAAATGTATTGATGTTGTAGGTCAATCGATTCGTCTCGAAACAAATAATATTTTATATTCCTGCATCAACTTTGAATTATGTTGAAGAAAAGTTTTGCTATAAAAATCCGTATTTCTAAATATTATCCATTACCATAGCTTCCTTCCTCTCCAATAAAATGTATTAATATTATAGGTCAATCGATTCGTCTCGAATCAACACATATTTTCTGTTCTTGCATCAACTTTGAATTATGTTAATGAAAAAAGTTCTACTATAAAAAACCGGTTTTCAAAATATATAAATTACCATAACTTCCCTAATCTTTGATCAAATTTATTAATATTGTAGGTCAATCGATTCGTATCGTACCAAGGAATCTTTTATGTTGTTGCATTAACTTTGAATTATGTTAGTGAAAAAGTTTTAGTATAAAAAACCGTGTTTTCAATTATCATGCATTACCATAGCTTCCTTACTCTCCAATAAAATGTATCAATGTTATAGATCAATCGATTCGTCTTGAATCAACACAACTTTTCTATTATTGCATCAACTTTGAATTATGTTAAAGAAAAAAGTTTTACCACAAAAAACCGTATTTTCAAATATTATGCATTACCATAGCTTCCCTAATCTTCAATAAAATGTAATAATATTATAGGTCAATCGATTCATCTCGAACCAAGGAATCTTTTATATTCCTGCATCAACTTTGAATTATGTTGAAGAAAAAAGTTTTACTATAAAACCCCGTATTTTCAAATATTATGCACCACCATAGCTTCCTTGCTCTTCAATAAGATGTATTAATGTTGTAAAAAACCGATTTTTAAAATATATAAATTACCATAACTTTCCTACTATTCAATGAAATGAATTAATATTATATGTCAATCGATTCGTCTCGAACCAAGGAATCTTTTATATCCTTGCATCAAATTTGAATTATGTAAAGGAAAAAAGTTTTACTATAAAAAACCGATTTTTAAAGTTAGATTGAGTGCTAAGAAACAATGCCATAAATTTTTTTAGAAATTCCTCCGTCAGTTTCAATATATTAGTGGTGAAAATAAGCCCTCTGAATTTCATCAATTTGTCTGCAACCGTTTTCAAATTATTGTGTTCACAAAAAAGTGTGACACCCACTCACACACACACATCCACGCACACACATCCAGACAGTTGCTTAGAACATTGTATCAGACATTTTCAAATTGAGGAAGGTTTAATTAAATAAATTAAAAAATTTTGGAAAATGTTCCCATTACGAAGCTTCCTTTCTGAGGAAGCAAAATTTAACAAAATTCAGAAATCATTGTGTACTCTGTTTAAGTTTATTAAAGGAAGTCAATAAAGTGATATTTTTATTTTTAAAAGTGACTATAGTGACTATCTTAAGACAGTGTGGGGAAAAGAAGAGATTAGAAGTAGAGGTAATTAGAGAAAATTAGGGTTAATTAGGGTTGAGTAGGGGAGGTGAGGAGAAATGAGGGAAAGAAAGATAGGGGAAATTAGGGGTGTAGTAGGGGTAGTAGGTGGAGTCAGGGGGAATTAGAAAGGTGAAGTAGAGGATGTGAGGGAAAGTAGGGGAAATGATTAGAAATTGTGATGAGTATGGGAGAGAAAATGGGGACTGGGGAAGGCAAGTAGGGAGTAGGGGAAGCGAAATGTTGTCTGTGGAAGCGAAGAGTAGGGGCTGGAAAGTATGGGTGTCCGGCGCCTACTTTGCCCGAATTTTGTGTGATGTAATGGTAATGGTAACTAGTTTCTTTTAAAAAGTAACTTAACCATCACTGGTTAGTATCAAAAACCACGTATGAATGAGAATATTGAATAGAGGAATTCTCTGCCCGGCACGTGGGTCGGTTACCAGGAGTCGAATTGCATTTGCATAAATTGCTGGGAGCCGAGACAATTTGGACTCGTAAACATAATTAATAGGGCGCATTAATTCCGAGATTTTTTTTCGGGGACGAACACATGTTGCCCCGACGGTGCCAACTGTCTCGCAATTTGGCTAAATAATTACTAAACTTGGCCCGCGGAACGCATTTAGCGTCGCGGGGCTCGTCGTGCTAAAGCGGCGCAATAGTTACCGTAGCGGAAATAAATCTTACGGGCGTAGAATGCTTTATACTTTATGCTCTATGGTTTATGAATTATCAGTGGGGAGTGTAAAAGGTACAAAAAAGAAAAAATAATTTTTTATAGTTTTTTCTTTCTGTTTTGGATGACTATTTGCTCGAACGAGACAAGGGTTGAGTAGACCGAGGCACAGTGGGACGGCTCTGATATTTACTGTTCAAAATGATCTACAGGCTGCAATTCTGAACGGATTTTGAATATTTTTTCTATAAATGATCACCAGTTAATTCAAAAGAATACTGCATTAGAGAATACCATACATTTTTAACGTCTTTTCAGACTAGATGGAGCAATGAATTAAAAATTATTTTAATTAATTTTTTACTGGAAAAAGATCTTCTCCTTTCGCTCCGCTGGGAGTCGAACCACTGTAGTTCCGATTGCCGGTGGGGTGCTTTCCCATTAAGCTACTAGAGAGATCGAGAGAAGAAACTTTTTTCAGAATTTTGAATTTTGCTGAGAATCATTCAGACAAAATGATAGTTGGTATCTAAAAACACTTCATAGTTAACAATTATTAAGATTATCAACAATTCGAAACACGAATATTCTATCTGGATATTTTACTAAATTTTTTATTTCCCACTAAGCTTTAGAAGCATTATTTAAAAAGTCATTTTTGAGAACAAAATTAAAATATTCTAATTTTTAATAACAAATTTGATAGAAACAACTATCTTGGGCTTTCATTTTTTCGCTGGAATATTTTTTGTTGACATCCCAGATTATCGGGTTGAAAATTAAATCACTTAATTTAAAATTCAACTTTTCAGTAGAGAGCTCGTTTTTTGGCATAAAAATTCTACACTTTCAATCAAATTTTTTTTATTGACTGAAGCATCTTTCTTGCCTGAAAATTCCACCCTTATTGAAAATTCGTCTTTTTGATTTGAAAGTTTATCGTTTGTTATAGAAATTTGATCTTTTTTGGAATTTTTGTCGACGGGAAAATTAGTTTTTTTCAATGCTAGTTTTTTTAATTGGGAACTCCATGAAAATTTCATCAACATTCATAATAGTTGATCAATTGTATGCCGGGGATTTATCCGGATATATGCCCCTACACGTAAATCCATACCATCTTAGGAGAAATTTTCTTTTTTATAATATTGTTTTGATTCAAATGTCTCACAACATAATTAAGAAACGTAAAATTATTGCAAATTATAACAAACACAATTTGAACGAATAATTTCTTTACACATTTTTTTATTATTCTTCGACAGCAAATCTTTAAATAACGTTAAAATTTTATTTTTCAAGCTGAAAATTTAATTAACTAAATTTAATTCACTTAATTTATTCAACTTAAGTTAAAAGTTTTTTTTTGCTTGAAAATTTTTTTTTTTTCTTAAATATTGTACATTTGGCGAAAATTCAACTACTTGTTTGACAATGCATGTATTTAGTTGAAAATTCATCTTTTCGATTGAAGAATCAACAATTTTGTTGAAAATTCGTTTTTCTTTGTTAAAAATTTATTTTTTCAACTTAAAGTGTAACTATTCCATTGTTGGTTAATTTTTTGTTTGAGAATTCATTTCATTGATTGAAAATTCAACTATATTGTTGAAATTTCGTTTTTTTTTTGGTTGAAATTAGTTTTTTAACTTAAAATATAACTGTTCCATTGTTGGTTGAAAACTCATCTTTTTTGTTTTAATTTTTGCTTCAAACTCATCTCCTTAGTTAAAAATTCAACTATTTTGTTGGAAAATCGTTGTTTTTTGTTTTAAAATTTATTTTTTTATTGACTAAAAATTCATCTTTTTTAATTGGAAATTAAACTACTTGGTTGAAAATTCAAACATTTTGTTCAAAATGCATCTTTTTCATTAGAAAAATAATATATTTGGTTACAAATTCATTTTTGGTTGAAAATTAATCTAATTTGTTGAAAATAAAACAATTTTTGTCAAAGTAACCTTCTCGAGGAAAAGGCAACTATTTTGTTAAACATTCTTCCTTTTGTTTGAGGATTCTACTATTTTGTTCCAAATTCATCTTTTTTTGGTTAACCTCGACTATTTTGAATTTTAAGTTAAAATCTGTTATGGCTAATATCTCCAAAATTACATTTTTTAGTTGAAGATTCATTTTAGTTGGAGAGTCATCTTTTTGTTTGAAAACTGAAAGTTGAACTATTTCACTTGAAGATGTATCATTTTAGTTGAAAATTAATCATTTAACTTAAAATTAAACTATTCCTCTTTTGGTGGAAAATTTATATTTTTTATTTGAAAATTTATCTACTTTATTGAAAGTTTATGTATTTTCTTGAAATTTGAATTTTTTGGTAAAAAATTAATCTTCTTGTTTGAAAATGGATCTTTTGGATTAAAAATTTAACTATTTTCTTGAAAAATCGTTGTTTTCAGTTGAAAACTTATTTCTTAGCTAACTCAAAAATGGCTGGAAAATGTTATCAACAATTTGAAAATGTCTAATACAATGTTTTAAGCAATTGTCCGGATGTGTGTGTGTGTGTGTGGATGCAACACTTTTTTGTGCACATGAAAATATTCATTGCATTTTTTTTAGTACTCAAAAATATTTAAAAAATCGGATTTTTATAGTAAAACTTTTTCATTAGCATAATTCAAAGTTGATGCACCAATATGAAAGATTCCTTGGTTCAAGACGAATCGATTGACCTATAATATTGATACAGTTTATTGAAGTGTAGGGAAGTTATGGTAATTTATATATTTTGAAAATCGGGTTTTTATAGTAAAACTTTTTTCATTAACATAATTCAAAGTTGATGCAAGAACAGAAAAGATGTGTTGATTGAAGACGAATCGATTGACCTATAACATTGATACATTTTATTGAAGGGTAAGGAAGCTATGGTAATGCATAATATTTGGAAATACGGTTTTTTATAGTAAAACTTTTTTCTTCGACATAATTCATAGTTGATGCAAGAATATCAAAGATTCCTTGGTTCGAGACAAATCGATTGACCTATAAAATTAATACAGTTTATTAAACGGTAGGAAATTTATGGTGATTTATATATTTTGAACATCGGTTTTTTATAGTAAAACTTTTTCATTAACATAATTCAAAGTTGATGCAAGAACAGAAAAGGTGTGTTGATTTAAGACGAATCGATTGACCTCTAATATTAATACATTTTAATCAAGAGTAAGGAAGCTATGGTAATGCATAATATTTGAAAATACGTTTTTTATGGTAACACTTTTTTCTTCAACATAATTAAAAGTTGATGCAAAAATATAAAAGATTCATTGGTTCGAGACGAATCGATTGACCTATAATATTAACACATTTTATTAAAGAGTAGTGAAGATACAGTAATTTATGTATTTTGAAAATCGTTCTTTTATAGTAAAACTTTTTTCATTTACATACTTCAAAGTTGATACATGAACAGGAAAGATGTGTTGATTCAAGACGAATCGATTGACCTATAATATTAATGCATTTTGTTCAATATCAAGGAAGCTATGGCAATGCATAATATTTGAAAATACGTTTTTTTATGGTAAAACTTTTTTCTGCAACATAATTCAAAGTTGATGCAAGCATATAAAAGATTCTTTGGTTCGAGACGAATCGATTGACCTATAATATTAACACATTTTATTAAAGAGTAGTGAAGATACAGTAATTTATGTATTTTGAAAATCGTTCTTTTATAGTAAAACTTTTTTGATTTACATACTTCAAAGTTGATACATGAACAGGAAAGATGTGTTGATTCAAGACGAATCGATTGACCTATAATATTAATGCATCTTGTTCAATATCAAGGAAGCTATGGCAGTGCATAATATTTGAAAATACAGTTTTTTATAGTAAAACTTTTTTCTGCAACATAATTCAAAGTTGATGCAAGCATATAAAAGATTCATTGGTTCGAGTCGAATCGATTGACCTATAATATTAACACATTTTATTAAAGAGTAGTGAAGATACAGGAATTTATGTATTTTGAAAATCGGTCTTTTATAGTAAAACTTTTTTCATTTACATACTTCAAAGTTGATGCATGAACAGAAAAGATGTGTTGATTCAAAAAGAATCGATTGTCCTATAATAATAATACAGTTTATTGAAGAGCAAGGAAGCTATGGTAATGCATAATATTTGAAAATACGGTTTTTTATATTAAAACTTTTTTCTTCAACATAATTCAAAGTTGATGCAAGAATATAAAAGATTCCTTGGTTTTAGACGACTTGATTGACATATATTATTAATACATTTTATCAAAGAGTAGGAAAGTTATGGTAATTTATATATTTCGAAAATCGGTTTTTTGTAGTAACACTTTTTTCATTAACATAATTCAAAGTTGATGCAACAAATGAAAAGATTCGTTGATTAGAGGCGAATCGATTAACCTATAATACTAATACATTTTATTGAAGATTGAGGAAGTTATACTCATTTATAATATTTGAAGATACGATTTTTTATAATAAAACTTTTTTTTTCAACATAATTCAAAGTTGATTCAAGAATATAAAAGATTCTTTGTTTGCAGGCGAATTGATTGACTTATAATAATACATTTGATTCAAGAGTAGGGAAGTTATGGTAATTTATATATTTTGAAAATCGATTTTTTATAGTAAAACTTGTTTCATTACCATAATTTAAAGTTGGTGCAAGAACAGAAAAGATTTTTCGATTCGAGACGAATCGATTGACCTACAATATTATTACATTTTATGGAAGAGTAAGGAAGCTATGGTAATGCACAATATTTAAAAATACGGGTTTTTATAGTCAAACTTTTTTCTTCAACATTATTCAAAGTTGATGCAAGAATATGAAAGATTCCTTGGTTCGAGACGAATCGATTGACCCATAATATTAATACATTTTATCAAAGAGTGAGGAAGTTATCGTCATTTATATTATATTTCAAATCGATTTTTATATCAAAAATTTTCTCATTCTCATAATTTAAAGTTGATGAGAGAATAGAAAAGTTGTGTTGATTCGAGACGAATTGATTGACCTATAACATTGATACATTTTATTGAAGAGTAAGGAAGCTATCGTGATGCATAATATTTGAAAACACGGTTTTCTATAGTAAAACTGTTTTCACTAACATGATTCAAAACTGATGCAAGAACGGAAAAGATTCCTTGATTCGAAGAAAATCGATTGATCTATAATATTAATATACTTTATTGAAGATTAAGGAAGTTATGCTCATTTATAGTATTTAAATCATCCCTTTCAAACAGAAAAACTTTTTTCATCGACATAATTCAAAGTTGATGCATGAATAGAAAAGACTATTTGATCATAAATTTTCAAATAGAATAACTCTGACAATTCTCGTAAAGAAATCATAAAGCTGAGTAAGGGATAGGGTGCGACAGAACTTCTCCCTTCCTTTTTCCAGCACGAAAAATTATGATTTCGAATACAAAATTTGATTTGTCTGATTTGTCTTTGTATTTAAAAAATTGTTTGTATTATTTTGCAATTTTGTATTTTTTGTGAATTTCTATTTTTAATTTGATCAAAATGAAGACTTTGGGTTGTTTTAAATTTGTTGTTTTAAATTTGTTACGTCCGAATCAGTCAAGACTTGTTGGCTGTACGTTATTTGAACCAAAAAAGTTATTTTTATCGCACCGAATCCCGTTTACCCTACCTAGGAATACGGATGGCCATACGTATTCGAGTACGGTCGGTATCCTGTGGCAGGACTGCCATCCTAAGCCGGCTTGACTAATTGGCAGCGTTATAATCATGGGTACATGGTTAGGTTGGTATTACCGCGAGTTATAGCCCCGTCCTGAACCCACCTCCCACCTCCACCATCCCGCTAGTCACCCAAACCACCCCGTCACACATTTGTGCACAAGGGGGCGTTTAATGATCCTACCGTTTACGCAAATTTTCCCATTATGCGACGCGGTTTTGGTCGCCAAACGGGGCGATTCGCGTCGAAACGAGCATCATTTTCTAGTGGTTGGAATCCAACAAAATCGCAATTCTACTGAGGTTAAGGGAAAATAGGGTTAAAGTGGTTAGGTCAGTGTCTTTGGGGATGATAATGTGGAAACAATCGTTTCAACTGAAGAGCACGCGAACAAAACAGGATAAATCTAATTGCGCTAATTTTTTTTATTTAAGGATATACTGGAGTGTTACCTCCTGAAGGGATGAAGTTACCTGTTTGAAAATAATTATTTATGTAAAATAAAACGCTTTCTCATTTTTGAACAAAATCTAGGACTTTCAAACAGTAATGAGAATAACATCCGAAGATCAAGATACTGGACAAATATTCTACAAATAAATTGGAATGCAATTGTATACCGAATATTGAAGCTGACCAAATTTAGGGAATTAAAAATTTATAGAGGGAAAGCTGATTTGCATTTCAGACAAGGAAGGATTATGTTGCTTTATTTAGCTTCATTCTGCTTTACTCGATTTCTTTTAAATTTGCTGTGCACTGGAGACTCTTCTTTTTAAATGAAAGTCATCATCCAGATATCCACCTTAAGCTGAAGGAAGACCTCAATGACAAATCTTAACAAATTTATATTATGAGTTCTTAACTCATTGAATCAAACTTTCCGGTTTTGTATTAGAATTTGCACTTTAGAAACCTTCGGACTGGGTAAGGAACAGGTTTGGGGATTCAGTGGATTATTTCCAAATAGGTTCCTCAAGAAAACTGGTTTTTCCAAGTCGGTTGGACTTTCCTCTCGTTGACTGGTAACCTTATTTCACCTCCTGCTGATTCACGGAGATGATGGTTGACAATAAGTATTGTCAAGGTTGTTGTTTGGCAGGTAGGCTCAATATCTCCTGCTGGTAATTGAGCGTGATAATGGTTCACAATGAGGATTGTCAAGAGAATTTTTATGTGTGGAATCTTCACTTTTTTAGGGGATTTGAAATTCTAATTGACTTCAGTTCCATTGATTTTCCCATTCACAACACAAAACTGATCCCAAATAAGGATTTACTGGGTTATTTCCAAATAGGTTTCTCCAGAAAAATGGATTTTCCAAGTCGGTTGGATTTTCCCCTTGTTGATTGGTAAAGGTTATGATGCAGGTCTTAATTACTCTACAGGTAACTTTATTTAACCTCCTGCTAATTGACAGAGATGATGATTGACAATGAGGATAGTCAAAGGTCTTTATGGCTCGACAGGTAGGCTCAACTTCTCCTGCTTGTAGTTCAGCGTGATGATGGTTGACAATCAGGATTGTCAGAAGGCTTTTTATGGGTGGGATCTTTACTTATTTTGAGGGAATTGCAATTTTAATTGATTTCAGTTGGATTGAATTTCCAAAGGACAACACGAAACTGATTCTAATTGAGGATCTACTGGGTTATTTCCAAATAGGTTTCTGCAGAAAAATGGATTTTCCAAGTCGGTTCGATTTTACTCTTGTTGATTGGTAAAGGTTATGGCGCAGGTCTTAATTACTCTACAGGTAACTTTATTTAAATTCCTGCTAATTGACAAAGATGATGGTTGACAATGAGGATGTCAGAAGGATTTTGTAGGGGTTGGATCTTTACTTATTTTGAGAGAATTGATATTTTCATTGACTTCCGTGCGATTGAATTTCCAAAGCACAAAACGAAACTGATTCAAATTGAGGATCTACTGTCTTATTCCCAAATAGGTTAATTCTAGAAAACTTGTTCATCCAAGTCGGCTAGACATTCCTCCCGCTGACTGGTAACATTATTTCACCTCCTGATAATTGACTGAGATAATGGTTGACAATGAGGATTGTCAAAGGTATTTATTGCTCGAGAGTTAGGCTCCATTTCCCTGCTGGTAGTTGAGCGTGATCATGGTTTACAATGAGTATTGTCATAAGAATTTTTATGGGTGGGATCTGGACTATTTTAAGGAAATTGCAATTCTAATTGACTTCAGTTCAATTGAATTTCGAAAGCACCACACATATCTGATCCGAATTGAGGATTTACTGGATGATTTCCAAATAGGTTCCTCTAGAAAACTTTTTTTTCCAAGGCGGTTCGACTTTCCTCTCGTTGACTGATAACTTCATTTTACCTCCTGCTAATTGACCGAGATGATGGTTGACAATGAGGATATTCAAAGGTGTTTATTGTTCGAAAGGTAGGCTCATTTTCTCCTGCTGGTAGTTGAGCGTGATGATGGTTGACATTGAGGATTGTCAAAAGGATTTTTATGGGTGAGATCTTCACTTTCTATAAATGAATCAAAATCCTAATCCACTTCAGTTCGATTGAATTTCCCTGGTACAACACGAAACTGATTCTAATTTGATATTTTAAATTTTATGATGACTACCGAAAATTGATTCCAAATGATCTGGTGTTTGATATTTTTGAAAATTCTTCCGATGTGCTCTAGGGCCTTAAAAGCCCAAATAGTGACAAAAGCACTAGAAAAGTTCCATTTTATTTTTTTCGAAATTTTCACAAGTGCTGATGGGAATTTTCTTTGACCAAAGTATCGAAAAAGTCCAACTCAATTTCTGTTTTTTATTTCGAGCAGGCCTGTTTTAAGACAAAATAAACATAAATGTCCCACTTAATGATTTTTCCTAATTTTTGGAAGCTACAAATAATTTTTGTGACAACTTTTCTAGAGGCCCCAAAAAAGTACTGCTGAAATAGGACTACAGTACCAAAAAAGGTCAAAATGTGTCCCGTTCCACCAGAGGTTTTTTAGTCGAAAAGTATCGGAAAGGTCACACTCCATTTTATTTTGAAAATTTTACTAATCCTTAGTTGTTTTTGGGAGCAATGCGTAAAATGTATCATTTAATTTTTTTTTCTACAAATTTTATTTTATTGCAAGAACGTGATGTTGAAACGGAACACATTTGAAACTTTTTTGGTACTTTCTGGAATCCCTCAATTCCTGTGAATATTTTACTTCTATCTCTTGAAACTTTCATGATAATATTTTATTTAATAACCATAATCTTTAAAATCCTTTGAAAATTTTTGGAATCTTCAAAATTCTTTTAATATGAAAAGTTCTTTAAAAATTTGGGAATACCTGGATTATTATAAAAAAATTTGCTAAAACTCTTGAAAATTCCTTGAAATTTCCTTGAAATTGGCTTTAAATATCTCCAAATTTTCTCAAGCTTTTGAAATCTTTAGAAATACAAACAAAATTGTAAGCTCTTGAAAATTCCTCGCAATATTTCAAGCAACCAAAAATCTTTGAAAATTCCTAGAAATCTTTTTAATCTCATGAAAATGCCTGAGATTATTTTTAAATATAT
Source organism: Andricus curvator (assembly GCA_932195095.1). Lineage (NCBI taxonomy): Eukaryota > Metazoa > Arthropoda > Insecta > Hymenoptera > Cynipidae > Andricus > Andricus curvator. The sequence goes on from CAKNYM010048966.1 coordinate 57,312, forward strand.
GATATGATATAAAATCTGATGATATTCCTTGAAAATTCAAATTACTTAAAATGATTTTTAAGTGTTTCTAAGTCCTGAAAACTCTTTATGAAAAAGAAAGAAATAATTAAATATGCAACAAGCTGTGGGAGAACCGGTTTCCCCCCAAAAATTTTTAAGTTTTTTTAAATCATATATTATGAGAGAAAAAAAAAGAAAATAATTTTTCTTGATAAAAATTAATAATAGTCAGTAGACAAAAGACACATTTGAAATCTTTTCAATTATATTTCACCTCGCCAAAACCTTAACACCAATACAAATACTTGGTTAAAAGTTGAACTTTTTTATGAAAATTCATCTTTTAGGTTGGAAATAAAATTAATTGGTTGGAAGTTGAACTCTTTTATTCAGAATTAATTTTTTGTTTTTTTTTGAAGATTCATCATTTCAATGAAAAATTAATTTCTTTGGTTAAAATATGAGCTATTTGATTGAGAACAGGTTTTTTCTTTGGATGAAAAGGAATGTTTTTGACGAAAATTGTACTATTTTGTTCGAAATTTGTTTCTTTTTTGGTTGAAAATTATTTTTCTTTTCGCACTGAAAAAGTAACTATTATTCAAGTTGAATATTCCATAATTTTATTTAAAAATTCATATCTCAGGCTAAATATTCATTCTAGACAAAAACTTGATTATTGAATTTTTGGTTGTAAAATGATCTTTTTTTAATTATAAATTCCTCTTTTTTGCTAGAAATTAATCTGCTTGGTTGAAAATTGATCTCGTTGGTAAAAAATTCCACTATTTCTGTTAGATTTATCATTTTAATTAAAAATTCATCTTTCCGATTTAAAATTCAACTATTCTAGTTGAAGATTCAAAATTTCAGTTGAAAGTTCATCACTTTGTTTGAAAATGTAAGTATTTTTTTGATATTTTTTTTGCTTGAAAGTAAGTTCTTTTTTTTGTTTTTTTATTTTTTTATTTAAGTTTTGGTAATTGAAATTACTTTTCGCATTTCAATAAAATAACTGTTTTAAAAGGAAGAAAATATTTTAATTCAAGGTCCTCTTGAAAAATTAAAGGACATTTTCAGGTTTTCAATGTTCAGAAAAAATTCAAGGAGAATTCCAGGTTTGCAAGGATTTCAAGGTCGCAGGACACCCTGGTAATGCTGAAGAGAAAAGTGAGTCTATTGAATATAGATTATTCACAGTTAAAATATAGAGATCCGAACTCTAAATAGTTACTATTATTTCCTCAAATGAAACCAGCAAGTTTGATATATATTTTTCTAATTTTCTATATTGATTATATTGAAAATAATTTTTCTTCAAAGTAATTATCAAGACATTTTCATAAGATCAAAATAATTTTAGCACTGCAGTAAAACCTCATCTCGAGTGACTAACACTTCGCAAAAAGGCAAGTTTCACAATCTTATCTTCTTTATTTGTTTCGAAAAATTTCCATATGTTTCGCAATCGCGTTCTCTTCTAAAATTTTTTTCATTCGCAACATTTCCTATTTTGAAAAACTTGTTTGAATAATTATTTAAAGTCCTGAAAAATGATTATATTTTTTTTACGCAATTTGTAGTTGTGTACTATTAAATGAATAGATTCTTCTACCATTCGAGTTGTTATAATATTCATCTAACGAAGATTTTTTTTACAGATGTTTATTGGTCATCACGAAACAATTAAAATAAAAAACTTGAATATCCATAAGAAACTTGCTACTCTGAAACTAGTTTATTTAAAAAATATTGGGAATTCTTAGTCTTATAAGTAGTAGCATCACAAAGAAAATTGTCAAACTTGGGTTTAAATTTTCCAGTAAATTACTAAGAAAGCATGACACTCTTGCCATATGTTCTTTTTAACGCAAAAAATTATTTTTTTCTTTTTGATTATAAAGCGAGTTTCTCATTATTTTAATATTCAATGTTTCAATATTTTGTACCCAAAAGTGTTTGTGAACCATGTATATTAGGGTGGCTCAAAAAATCAAAGTTTCTTTGATTTGTGAGCTCACCCTTCCCCCCAAAAAAGATTGCTTCTGGTGAAAAACAACTGCGATTATTTTTAAATTTTCTGAACATTGGATTTGATGAAAAAATTTCTAGTTTCACCTAAATATCGTGGAAAGTGGTTGGAAAAGGAAGTACAATGAAAAACAGTAGAAAAGTTGCAATACCTCCCCCAAAGCAGATCCCAATGTAAAGTTTTTTTTTAAATTTGAAACGTTCTTGATATATACAAATAATATCATTTAAACAAATTCTTTCCAGGCTATGAATGAAAGGCGAAAAACTCTTAATAATATTATCATGATTGAAGAATAATAATTTTTTTCTATAATTTAAAAACGAGAAAAAAAATTTGCCATACGGAGGAATATTTAGCGAGGGGTTGTGGGATAAATTTTTGAATTTTTTTGCGTACCATCGACTTCATTGATTTGTTACTTTTTTACTATCAATCGAACAAATTTTGCATATAAAGAATGATTATGATGACAAATTAACGCATGCGATGAATATTGTATTTTTGGTTTCGCAGATATTTCCATTGCACGTGTAAATTTTTTGCATTATTACTCTGTATAATCACGTTATATTCATTAGCGTCTTTGGTCCAATAAAAGAAAATAAACTGCCCTTGATTTAAAAATTTTTTAAAAATTTTAGGAATAATTTACTGCATTTGGCGATGCGTTAAACGAAAAATTTCCAAACGATGATTTTCTCAACAAAAATTGTTCACTGCGTTTTATTAACGTTAATTTGCCGAAAAATAATATCATCATACCCTTGAAGGGGTTAAAATTTCAAATGTTCTCTTCTGTGAACATAGAATTTGTTCATTTTCCAAAATTTAAGGTTTTTTTTCTAAATTAACCTTAATTTCAAATTTGAAGCATTTTTGGATAGTATGTCAAAATACATGGAAAAATGATTATTTTTTTATTCGTAACAACAAATTGATAAGGAATTAGGTGGAACCATCATTTGTGAGATTTATATTAGAGTTATGAGAAAAAAATGAATTCTTTGCATCTATAAGAAATTGCATTTTTTTTATTAATTAGAGATTACCTCAAGCAATACATCTGGCAACTTTGTACAATTTTTTTATCTTAGGTAAAGAATATTTCGCATTCCGCTTCATTTATTCCAAAGAATAATTACAGCGTTTTATGGGATAGAAGTCATAAACGATAGTATATATAACAATAATTTATCGCGTAACTTCGTAAAATTTTTTTTAAAAATCAGTTTTCTGTCTTCTACAATTGTGTCTATAGAGAAAAAATGAAGATTCTGACTAAAACTCTACTCCTTTCGTTCGTGGGTATCTTGAATTTTGAACGTAAGTGTACTTTGATATTAAAATTAATATTTTTGTTGACAAAGCTATTTCCAGCCAGAAGAGTAAGCAAACAACTATAGATTCAATACCTAATAATATTTGTCTTATTATTAAGGAATCATCTTAAATGGATCATTCATTGCCCATCTCGTTCAGGACTAACGTTACATAAATTTCCATAATACTAGCCCTATTTAGTATTGTCGAAAGTTCAATTTTTTTTGCCATCATTTCCGAAATTTCTGAGTCTTTTTTTCTTACAAAATTAGGTGCAGATGGATTTGATCATCTTCCTGCAAATCACCTTGTTGTAACAATGTGGGATGGCTCTACTTCTCATGGAACTCTCGTGGAACGCCCCGCATTAGAAATACCCTTCTGGATGTACTGTCAGGAAATACATTCAACCCTCTATTTAATTTTTGTACGAATAGCGGACCGACATTTTGCTTCAGTGCTCAACAAGAAGCTTGCTCTTCTTGACCATGATCCTGCTAAAAATGTTCCGATTAAGGCTCAGATAAATGTAGGAAATGGCCAATTTTATTTAGCTGACTCTTTCCAATTATACGATGTAAAAGATCATGTTAATTGCAGCAAATACGGAAATTTTCCAGGCAATTTCCCACCCAACAACCGCATATATCTAACAATTCCAAAAAACAATGTTTATAGTTCAGTCTTACATTGCTAATTATAGGTAAGGGACATTGGTAGATAATGCCATTTATATTATGGGTTATCACAGGTATATCATAGGCCATCCTAGGTATATGTGGAACGATATCCTACAGAGCAGAAATTTTGATATCTATGGAATATTCCGAGGATATCAAGAATCCCTGAAAATGTCTTAATAACGTTTAATAACCATTTTGTATATTCCATTTTCAAATAAAATTGGAATTTTATTATACCTTTTAATGGCGTATTTAATTTGTCATCTTTGTTTAAATTTTCAAACCTAAAATAACACCTTTAAGGAGAATTAAAATGTCTTTAATTCTGGGTTTTACTGCCTCCACCATGCAGTCTAGAATACGTGTTGTAATTTTTGATAATTCTGAACGTTCTATGTGTAATAAATCTTGCAACAATGAAAAATTTCTCGCTTGAGATAGATAGTCCTCCTTCCACTTTATTTACTCTGAAGAATAAATAAAGCGTCATCAATGTATAAAATTCATGAAAGTTAGTACATGTAGCAATCATTTATTGTCTCAATTTATACGAAATTCTTAAAAAAGTCCAATTTCTGTTCTTTATCATTGTGTCTACTCAGCAAAAATGAAGATTTTTACTGAAATTGTACTTCCTACGTTCGTGGGTATCCTACATTTTAAGGGTAAATGTAATATAATATTGAAATTAATACTTATGATGAATACGACATACATGCTCCTGAACATGTTTAAACAAGAGCTTCCCTTCAGGATATTTCGTTCCACAATGTCCCAGTTTTTGTATGCAGAGGATGTCCACAAGATACACAAACTGACTCATAATCCCATAGAAAGATCCTATAGAAAGATCTCTTTACACGAATCAGATCTCTCAAACAAACTTCTCCAGGAGGGCAATCAGTATATAAAATCATTGATATCAGGCATCTATCACTTCTGCAAATATCTTTGTAATACATTTTTAATGAAATTTTTTTTCCAATTTCTCCTTTCCTAGCATACAACTTTTACTTTCTCTACATTCAAACATCTTTTCATGTAAACCCTAATGTTTCTATGCGTCTTTATATCTTGTCGCAGTAGAGTCTCATTGACACATACCCACCATTCTTTTCTCGTTTGAAGAACTTATTTTTTAAATTGTAATATTTTCGTAAATGCGAATGTTTGTATGTATCAGAATATCTTAACTGTCTTAATTAATTCTGACAGCCTCGTATTTCCGTATTCATTCTTAGAGCCTTGCAAGTCAAATATTGCTATTTTGTGAAGAGTTTTATTTTAAAGACATTCAGTTCAATATTGTTCACATTTAAAAACATTATATGTTTCCAATAATCAAATATTTGATATTGTTGAAATTAAAACGTCTAAATTTGAAATTGTCTATGCAATAAGAATTATTTTTGCATTCTCATTCTCACGGGAAGGTATTTGTTTTATGTAAAATTTGAATTCGTCGGTTCGTTGTGAAAGTAAGCGATTTTAGGAAGGTGTGTATCCGTAGTATCGTTTAGGCACGCAAATTTTCAAAAAACTGATCAGATTGGATTGAGCTTTGGCACACTTTTTCTAGGCCTAAAAAGAAGAAACGCATTTATCATCCAGCAGTAATCAATCAGCGTAGTCAATCAGTTTCTCTTTGAATAAATTGAAAATTTCCTTTTCTGGCCTATTGAGGCGTTAATTAGGTTGTTAAAATCTCTATCCCCTTCCAATAAACACTCTCCCTCTTACTTCCACTAAGTGCTACTAACATCCTCAAACAGCGCTAAAAAAAACATTCACCAACGATCAATACTACTCCTTAGCAACAAACAATAATAATTATTTAAAACGGTCAATAAAATACACTAGCAAAGTTTAATAACAACCCTTAGCAACGGTCAGTAACAACTGTTAGCAACGATCAATAACATTCCCTTGTAAGTAGCCTAGTAAATAGCATCCCCTTACAAACGTTCCATAAAAACCTTTAGCAACAGTCAATAAAAAACCAGATTGCAAATGTTATAACTGAACGAAACATACCCGCCTGGCTGTACAGTGAGCAAATGCGTAATTCAGCTGGACGATATACATCTTTATACGAACAGCGGATTGTTATTTTTTTTCAACGCTCAACAGGCAACATGTACTTCCTGGTTATGTTGCTGCACTTCATGATCCAAAAAACGCGAAGATGAATATAAGAAAAGGCCAATTCGTTTAAGCAGACTCTTTCGAAGAGTACGATCTAAGACTGCATAATCATCGAAGTGCAAACGAAAATTTGCCAGGTGATTTCCCTCTAAACAAGAAAGTATATCTGTCAGTAACCAGGAGCAAAAATGTATAGTTCATCTCTAAAATGCTATCCGTCAGGAAGAGATGTCAGCAGACAATCCCATTTATCTCCTCAAACGTCATCGGTGCATTACAGGCCATCCTAGGTATATCGAAAACGATATCCTACAGTGCGGAAATTTCACTATCCATGGAATATACCGAAAATATCTCAAGATTGATATAGAACATAGCCAATTTTATTTCCCACTCAACAATCACATACATCTATCAGTGCCAGGATATCATGTGTATACTTCAATTTTAAAATACTATCCGTCAGCAAGGGATATCATCAGACAATCTGATTTATCTCCATGAATATTTCAGGTTTTAGTATATATAAGTCATAAAAAATATATCTTAAATTAATTCTAAATGTATATAATAAATAATTTTTAGGGATATCGAAAACGACAACCTACAGTGTAGAAATTTCACCAAACATTAAATATACCAAGGATATCTAAAGATATTTTGAGAATTTCTTATTGACGTCCCTAATTTATATGTAAAAATGTCCTGAAAGTGTTGAAATATATCTTAATCTACAAATTACGTACAACTAATCATATAAATAAATAAGCTCATCATACAGAAATATTAGGTTATTTTATTTCCAAAATTTTGTACAAAGTATCCAACTTTTACCAAACACAAACATGTGTCGCTAAATTGTTATCAGAGGAAGTTATTTGTTTCTAGAATGGAAGTTATTATCGATGATTCATGTTTCACCTTTGAATATGATAGGACGTCATAGAATAATATTAAACATGAAATTAGATAAACAGTGAAGAAATATTCAAATGTACTTTAAAATACAAGATCTAATTTTTTAATAGAAAATTTGACAACAAATATTTATAGTCTGAATATTGATATAGATAGACTGATGTTATACGCCAAAGATCACTTAATTTCAATCGTCATAATGCTCTTTAATGAAGCATTCAATTTAATTTATCTTTGTTTAAATTTTTATACATCAGATAAAAACGAGGATAAAAACTTGAAAGATAAAAGAACATGGGTAATAAATCTAGCAAATATGGAAAATTTTGAGATTTGAGATCAATAATCAATCTTATTTCACTTTATTTATTTTAAAGAACAAATACAGCGTTTTTATGAAAGTCATAAGAGGTCGTATTTATAGCATTCATTTATCGTGTCGGTTCACACTAAATTCTTAAAAAATCGGATTTCTGTTCTCAATTATTGTGTGTACTCACAAAATATGAAAATTTTTACTGAAATTCTACTCCTCACGTTCGTCGGTTTTCTGAATTTTCAAAGTGAGTATAATAAATATAATATTAAATTTCATTCGTTTGATGAGGCAAACAGTACTATTCTCAGTTTTACTATTAGGTTAGTGATCTTCATAGAATACAAAAAGAAACAACAAATAATTATGATTCAGTTTAGTCTAGACATAATTGACAATTTCTGAAATTAAACAAAATCTTACAGGATACATTGTACAATTTACAATTTGAAATCTTAAAAACTGAACAATTGCAAATTGAATCAAAATAAATATTTAATCATTCTGAATAACTATTTAAAACTGTTCATTTTAAATAAGGGGTGTCAAAAACGGATTACGTTGACCCTCTTTCAACCCAGATGTCGTACTTTTTTTGAAGCTTTCATTTGAGATGGCGAATTAAATTAAAACTTTCATCGAGGCCCACCATGTTATGAGACATAATAATTAATTTGATATACAAGTGAATTATTATTAATCAAGTAAATAAACAAATGTATTAAATAAATTCGAAAATGTATTCGTAAATTCGACTCCTGTTGAATTTACTGAATTAATTTATACACTAAAATAACCTTAGATTATCTTGAATTTTCCAAGATCCACTTGCATTGAATTTCCTTAAATCTGTTACGCATCGTTTACATTCTCTTCAATTTAATATGGATTTGAAGAGTTAAAGAGTGCAAGAGTTAAGTGTTTAGGATTCAAATTTTTTAGCACTTATCATGAGACGTGTTTGACTATTTAAAAAAATGAGATGTCTGTTGGATGCAGAGTTTCTAAACGCATCGAACTTCTTCCAACAATACATTTTTGATTTTATGAAAACATGGTTCATCAGTTTTCGACCAGTCACTAATCAAAATTCTTAAAAGTTTGAGTTACTCACATAGAAAAACATCATAAGTGTCCTTTTTTCCTTACAAAATTAGGTGCAGGTGGAGTTCCCAATTTTCCTTCAAACCACATTGTTGTAACTATGGAGGATGGCTGTACTTTATACGGAGCTCTCGAGAAAATCGATGAATTAGAAGTGCCCTTCTGGATGTACCGTGATGCAATGCATCCTTTGTTTCATTACATTTTTATACGAATAGCGGACCATCATTTTACTTCAATACTCAGAAAGCAACCTCGAGAGCAACATGAACTTCCTGTTCATGATCCTGCTCGTCATCGTCCAAAGAATGTTCAGGTGCATATAGAAAAAAATGACCAATTTTATTCAGCAAACTCTTTCAAAGTTTACAATTTGAAAGAGCATGACCATGAACGCGCATTCAGAAATTTCCCAGGCAATTTCCCAGTAAACGATCACGTATATCTAACAGTGCCACGGGACCGTGTGTATATGGCACCTTTAAAACACCATTTGTAAGCAAAGGATATCGGAAGAAGATCCTACAGTGCGGAAATGGCAGATATATCATAATCTACAAATTATTTATGTTCATTCTTATAAATGAATAAAATTATTCAACAATAAAAGAGTATTATTTTCCAAAGATGTCGTACAATGTACTGTACTACGCTCTAAAGAGTATACTAGAAGATACATCTTGCAAGAGTCAATTACGACTAGTAGTAGTAGTAGATTTATTGAAACACAGTTACAAAATTCATATAAGTTACACACAAAAATAAATAAATCAAAACACTTGTTGGTGACCAATCGGCCTATGCAAGTGGAGATCCGAGAGTAAATTAATAAAAATATTAGTAAAACAGTCATACATAACAGTTATATATAACAATTATGTGCGGAACGTAACTTCTAAGAAATAGAGCTGATATAAAAGATATGCGCACGCAATTTTAAAATTTCATGAAGCATTTGTACAAATTTTTTAACGGTGTTAGAGTCGTGAGATGACAAGATAGTTAACCAGGCATTCCTGGGGTCTTCATTGTCAATAATTGAAAAGTATTTACTGCGAATGTGATTATAAGCTGAACAAATGACAAGCATATGTAAGGAGTCGTCAAACCCGAGTTTGCAGAATGCACACAGTTCGGAACCGAGGGGACGATCAAATTTTTCGTTTTTAATATATATTTTTGGTACATGTTTGTTTAATAGTCTGAACTGAGCAAAAATACGTTTAAAGAACATCGGCAATCGACGAAGTAAGTAAGACTGCGTTCCATTTTGCAGTGCAATACTCGGGTAAATTTGAAGACTTCTTGATTTCTCACAGCATCGTAGGTCGCGATTATATAAAAAGAGCTTATGATTTTCCCGAAGATCGTTCGCGTCAGTCCCAAGGACGTCGAACGAGAGAGAGTGCCATGTATTGATCATTCCACAGTCTTCAAAAAAAGTTTTAATTTGTAGATACCAATTATATTTAATATCTGATTGATGTCGCTGAGATAAATCCTTAAGTCTTTCAAGACATTGCCTTGGATACCGAGAACTTTCCATGCAATAGATTTTATTTAGCCAAGACAATATCAAACAGAAGACCCGGTGGGACAGGGGCAACACTCCCACCTCCAATCGAACGGCGTAGTTGGGAGTATTGCTGGGAAGAAATAATAATTTTTTAAAAAACGATAGCTGGACTCTCTCGATGTAGTTCAGGTGACCGACGCTCCAGATCTGCGATCCATACAACAGCGTACTTAGACAAAGGCTTTGATACAATTTATCGTAAGTGGGCCACGAGTCTGCTTTCGTATCGTGAATAGTTTTTATTGTCGCTCCAACAGCCGTATTTGCAGAACTTACAAATTTTTTTGCGGCGGCGGTGAATGATACGGAGCTGGTTATCGGGAGGCCCAAATATGTATATTCATTGACAACTTCAATTTTGTCTTCTCCAAATTTGAAATACTTGAATTTCGGTTTCTTCGGAGAATTTTTTTGAAAGATCATGATTTTAGTTTTGGCGACATTCACTGTTAGTCTTTTTTGCGCGCAGTACAATCGTAAGGCTTCTAATTTTTTACTAAGTTCTATTGGAGTGTCAGCGAGAAGTAAAATATCATCTGCATAATCTAGCGTTTGCACTTCTGTTTTGCTATTGATGGAAAGGCCTCTGCATCCTTGGTTTAAGAGAAAATCGCTGAAGTCACTTATAAAGAGTATGAATTGAAGGGAACTGAGAACCTCCCCCTGCATGACGCCTCGAGTGACCTTGACAGAAGATGTCGTGTCACTGCCGGCCCTGATGCAGACAGATGCATTTTTATAGAAATTACGTATGATGTTAATCATCTTTGTGCTTATGCCCAGCTCATGCAGTCTCTGCCACAACATTCCGTGACAAACAGAGTCAAACGCACCTTTAAAGTCTATGAAAGCAATATAGACTGAACCATTGGGATAGCTGAGACGAATCTGTATTAGCGAAATAAGGGTAAATAAATTGTCTAGGCAACTCCTCCCTTTTCTGAACCCCGATTGTGATTCTGGAATTAAATTCGCATCAGTCACCCATTTAGTCAGCCGATTGCAAAGTATCTGCGTAAAAATTTTCGCTATGCAATTTACCAGTGTTATGGGTCTATAATTAGAAGGATCATGTATGTCTCCTTTCTTGAACAGCATGGACATTGTTAGTTGACCCCAAGAGCTAGGCATTATTTCAGTAGTCATGATTCGATTAAATAAAATCTCGAGATACTGTAGCCAATTTTCAGGAAGCCTTTTATAAAAACTGTAATTGACGAGATCGGAGCCAGAGGCCTTTCCTTCTTTACATTTTGCTATGCTCTTTTTGATTTCTAACGCGGTTATGTGGAAGTCAAGAGTTGGGTTTGGAATCTTTGGAAATTGAGGCACATCCATAATAATAATGGGGTACATTTTCTTGAGATGTAGAAACCAAGTTTTTATATTAATTTTATTCCGATAAGGGGTTTTCCGCCGAAAACTGTTGATAATGCTCCAGAAATCGGAAGAGCTACGAGCATCTGCTAGAGAGTCTACTGTTTTGTTTTGAAACGCAATTTTTTTCAATTTTAAAAGTTTTTTATATTCTTTTTTTAGACTTTGATAAAATGAGCGCGTGCATTCAGATAACGTGTCCCTTTTGTAGACCTCTAGAGCAGCAAGAACAAGATCTTTAGCCTCTTTACATTCTCTATCGAACCATGCTTTGCGGCTCTTTCTCATACCATTGGATATGTGCTTCATTCCTAAGTCGTGAGCAACCTTTATTATAGTAGATATTAAATTTTTATTTAAAATATTCACGTCATCATCTACAATGGAACACTCCTCCCTATTTATCATGAAAGTATAGAATTCAGCTGATTTAGACGCGTCGAAATGGATTTTTAAAATTTTATTTCTACAAGGTTTGAGATACGAGATGGAAGAATAGTGTTCTAGAGTGACTGAGACAGGGTAGTGATCTGAGAATGTCATAATAGGTAAGACCTTGAGGTCAGCCAGCAACCATAACCCATCACGAGAGCACCATACTAAATCGATTACACTAGTGCCTGTAGGCCCGTCGAAAGTGAAATGCGCCGGAAAGTCGCTAGAAGAACGGCCATTCAGTAAGACTAAATCGTTTTTTTCCATGTAATCGGCGAATAACTTGCCCCTACCATTTATGAAATTATCTGTAGAACATCGGTTAGCAGAGAAAGCCTTGTTAGACACAATCGCAGAGTCTAGCTGATTTAAATTAGCAACACGGCAGTTAAAATCGCCTCCTATAATAATTGAGATGTTAGGATTATCTTTATATACCTGCGCAAGAGAATCGTCAAAATTAGATAAGAAATATTCTATAGTCTTGGATGGCGGAAAGTATACTAGACCCAGTATAAAAACAATACTTTCATACATGATTTTTACAAAGATATAGTTGTTATTATATACGATCACGTCGAGTTTAAGGTCATTATTGTTGTAACAAATAAGAAGCCCACCTTGAGCTCTGCCATATAGAGCGCATCTGGTTGCTGGGCAACAAACTGCTTGATAGTCATTGAGAAAATAAGGAAGTGTTACCGTATCAGCTGTTGACCACGTTTCGCATATACACAGGATGTCGTTATTTCTGAGAGTATGCTCAAAATCGGTGAGATTGGCAAGTCCGTGAACGTTCCAAAAGATAAGCCTTGGAGCACGAGAATTGTTTATGTTGATGACAGGTATTTGAGATGTATCTTCATCGTGGGATTCTGGTTGCTACTTTGAAGGGTCAATTTGATTCCTCGGGCCATTATGCATTGCCGCTTTCGCCAGATTGCTTAGGCTTGAATTATTTGACATGCAGTCGTCAGTTTTCGATTGCAGCAAGCGTGTATTTCGTCTGGTTTGCGGGCTGTTTGGGGGGTCCGCGCAGAAGTAAGTGTCAAGTCATTTGTTGACGAGGTTTTGCCCAGGTTTTTTGGGGGGAGATTTCTTAGGGGGGCGGCCTCTTTTCTGCTTAGGAGTTTGAATTTCATTGAGAGGTGTTTCTCTGGCATCTTTAAATAAGTTCTGGTCGTTATCAGCCACGCCCTCCTGAATTAGAGAATGAACTTCTTCCGGATGAATAGTGTTGCCATTTACCAACAATGTGTTATTCCGTACATATGCCTGATAACCGGAATCCTTGAGCTTTCGTACGTGATCAAGGAGAACCTTTCTCTCTTCTCTCTCTTTCCTGGTGCGATCGTTGGCGATTGAGAGATTTAGCTCCCGTAATTCGGGAATTTTTTTGAAGATGGATCTGACCCATCGGGAAGAGATGAATTTGATGATGACTGGGCGTCCATTCCATTGCTTCCCAAGTCTAAACGCGTCAGCGACAGCGGTTTCAGAAATTTTCAAGTCGATCTTCTGAAATAAATTGAGGATTGAGGAGATGATGTTATTGTTGTGTTCCTCGTCATCCGGTAAGTTGTAGAGAATTATATTCTTTGCTCGATCCTGTTGGTGGAGGATCGCTACTTCATTCTCTACTGTAGAAAGCCTTTTCTGTATTTTTATTAATTCCGAGGAAATAGTTTTGCTGTTATCATTTATGGCTTGGACCTCCTTGCGTAGTTCAGCATGAGAAGATGTGAGCAGCTCGATGCTTCTAGTTAATTTGTCAATAGATTCGTGCAAAGTCATGCTTTCACCTGCCATTGTTTATATGTAGGGATGATTCACAGGAGAAAGTTCAAGTATGAAGAAGTAGACACTCAGTCATGAATGTTACACAGCACAAAACAACACATCAGGTCACGTGGAAAAAGAGTAAAATAAGGGGTTATGACACTCAGAAAACAAGATGCACCACAGCACAAAGCACTTAACAAATAGACCGGAAAAACTAAGATATGGAAATAATTTAGAGTCTCAGTATTACAGTACAATTCCATATAATCACAATAAAGGTCTTGAGGAGCTCTATCAAAACACGTCCGTACGCTACCGCAGCTCAAGCGGATCCCCAATTACGACTATATGCTTATTCTATTATATCTTCGATAAAAAAATACTTTTAGGAAAGAAGCGTGCATGTATATTTATTTTTTAATGTGTGTGAGAGATGCCATATACATGTTTATTTTTTCTGTGAAATGATTAATTGCAAATTAAATTTGAAGGTGTCAGTTTGATATGCCATATGATGATCCAACAATGTATGAGTCATTTGTTTTCATATATCAGGACAGATTTTCTTATCAATTGATTGAGCTGCAGCACTTTCAATACTTTAGGATTTACTCTGTGATAATGCTTGTCACTCAATTTAAAGTTCCTTTGAAAATAAGTTTGTACAGTTTACGCTCATTTCCAAAAAAGTTTGTTTATTAGCGGTAGTTTATTAACTATTTTGAGTTTCCTGAAGAAACAAAGGAAATGTTCTTTTCAAAGAGGTAGAATGTTTTTTTATATCTGTTAAATAGAAATTAATGTTTTTATAACACCATTTACGATCACACTCAACCCCAATGTATCATTCTTTTTCAAATCTAATATTGGACAGTAGTAATTATGTAGTTGAAAAAGCTTTCTCCACTATTGAACGCTTTTATCTAATTACGGGTCAAAAACTAATACTGTAGAATCCGTTCTACGGCTATATTTGTCTAGGTTTTTAGGAAGAACCGTGAAAATCTTGCAAATTTGATTAGTGGAGAGGGAAATGGGAAGGGCCATCTGTCCGTCCCGTTAACAATAAATCTAATATTGAATATCCATAGCTATCAAAAAGATTATTTTCACTTCACGACCCTAGACACCAGGGTATTTTTCTGCTTTTAACAACGCGTGTAAGTAACTTTTGGATTTTATTATAAAATACAGACAGCATAGCTTTTCTGTAAAGAATACCGAATTCTCTGCTGAGTTTACATTATTTTAACTGAAAATCCTGCAACTTGAGCAGAATAATTTTTCTCCATGAGAAGATAATAAAATTAAAATTTAAGCAGCACTGAATAGACAGGTGAAACAAATTAAAAGGCTAAACAATCTTCTTCAGATACAAATGGACGAGCAAAAAGAAAACATATCAACTACTCTTGAATCATGTTAACAGGAAAAAGCCAGTGAGATATAAATATGAAAATAGCAACAGGGTCGATAGGGGTAAGTGTGATACCAAATTCTTAAGTTAGACTTTGATCAGTAATGTTTTAAATATTTGAGAAGATTTTTGTTAAAAATTTGCCAAAATTATCCTCGAACGATTCAGTGATGTTGGAAAACGTACCTATTTTAAATTTCATGATATCCAAATTAATTAAGAAAGTATTTTTTCTGTGTGAATGTTCTTATCTTTTACAATCTTATTGCAAAAGTGAGGTTCCTTAAC
Organism: Andricus curvator; assembly: GCA_932195095.1. Taxonomy (NCBI): domain Eukaryota; kingdom Metazoa; phylum Arthropoda; class Insecta; order Hymenoptera; family Cynipidae; genus Andricus; species Andricus curvator. The sequence goes on from CAKNYM010048966.1 coordinate 72,708, forward strand.
TTCTCCAACTCTATTCCTTCTTTTCGAACAAAAAATAATTAACAATAGGTGCTTTAAATATGAAAAATCCATATCGAGAGACCAATTGACATAATTACGAATTGGAATTGATTTTTTTAAACTTTTTTTTGTGCTTTATCAAATTATATATTTCAGCTTGATCTAAAATACATCTATAACAAGCAAGACCTTTTTACTAACTGAACAAAATTGGGAAAGAAATTGAAAGAAAAAGTAAGGGGGGAACGGTTATAGGTAGAGAGAAGATATTTGCTCAGAAATTTTCAGATGATCTAGCGATTTTGGCGGATTTACCGAAAGGACTCCAACAAATGTTGAAATCCTTAGGATGGTGCGTAAGTAAAAACAAATTGGAACTCAACGTCAAGAAATCAAATATTATGATCTTCAGGAATAGAGTCAGGAAAAAGAATGCAACAGAAGAGTGGAAGTTCAGCGGAGAAAAATCAGAGATGGTAGAGAAAGTTAAATACTTGGGATACTGGTTTAAATCAGGAGGGATACACAAAACACATGTTGTTAAAATGGTAGGAAAAAAGCAAAAAGCAGTAAATGCAGCATGGAGAGTCTTAAGAAGAGCAAGAATAGGATGTTTGCGCAGGAGACTCTACATATTGGATGTCCTAGGCTCAAGGAAGGTAAATGAAGATGGCGATGGGATTGGACAGAAAAGGGCTTTCAGGTATCTTATTGATGTTCTGAACATGGAGGATGAAAGACTTCCGAAGATATGTCTCGTGGAGGAAATAAGGAACTTGAAAAATAAAAATCCATCAAACTGGGATGAAAAAGTCAAAATAGCTTTCAATGTAGCAGGGAATGGTGGAACGTTTGGATCTATATGATAATGGGGAAGAGTAACAAAAACCAAAAATTTAGAACGTAACATAGGGACAAAAATTCAACAGGAGATTCAAAGTAACTGGGGGAGGATAGACAAGTCCACCTACTGCAAGGACTATAGGAAATGGAAAATTGAGATGGGCGAAGAGAAATTTTGGGAAATCAAGGATTTGGGATATCTGGAAAAAGAACAGTGGGATAGAGTTAGGTGTGGAAATTTAGAAAAATTAGATGATAAGGGGTTCAGGAATCTGAATTGTAGGCTCTGCCAGAGTTTCACAATGTGAGGAAAATTTATTAGAAAATTTAGTAAATTTATCTAAATAAATCAGAGAATTTGAAACATTGGCAAGATAAAAGAAAAATAAGGATAAGGGGAAAGATTGGTGGGATGATGCTCGAGTGGAGAATGATGTGTGAGTGGAACCAATGAATCAGTAATGTTCAACCTAAATGTTAGTTATTAGAACTATATTTTGGTATAAATTCTAAAGTTTATATGGATGTTTGTTTAAAGTCTACATCCATGCCAGAACTTGAGTAATGTCTACTGAGATATCTATATGATAATGAAAATTAACTGTAGCTATTATTGTTAGGGCAACCAAACTGTAATTTGATATGAGGGGAGTGGTTCTAGGGTGTGACGACTAATGTCAAAACCTAAGAAAAGGTGTACATGCGAAAAATAAATTCTATTCTATTCTATTCCAAAAACAAGAGGATAGGCTGTTTTCAAAATAGTCATTTCTGTATTTTTTCAAATTACCTTTTTCAGCTTGCTTGAAAAAATATTTCCTACATCCGAGGGATTTTTGCTTGTCAGAAACGCAAGAAAAATTACAAAGATAAGGTTGAACACATATGCAACAAATAAAATAAAATTTTTCAGGCGAGTTTCATTACGCCTTCTACAGCGTATTCAATTCCTTTATCTTTAATGAGAATTTTATACATGAGATTATAACATGAAAATAATTTTAATTTTTGCTTTTACTGCTTCTACCATTCAATCTTAAACACGTATTAAAAACTCTAATAATTCTAAAGGTTCTATGGATAGTAAATCTAGCGAGAATGGAACACTTTGAGATCTGAGATTAGCAATATGCCTCCTTCCACTATATTCATTTTCAAGAATAAATAGAGGATTGTTACTGTAAAGGTGTCATAAATATTAGGAAAAGTAGCAGTCGTTTATCGTGCCAGTTCATACAACATTCAAGGAAAATCAGATTTCTGTTCTCTATCATTGTCACTACTCAGGAAAAATGAATATTTTCACTGAAATTCTATTCCTTACGTTCGTCAGTTTGCTGAATTTTGAGCGTAAGTATAATAAAGTATTAAAATCACTATGCATGATAAATACAACAGATATGTTCTCAAACATTTTTACTCAAGATACCAAAATTGTTTCCTCGAAAATTATACTATTTTAGAATTGCGTATACAGAACTTTTAATTCGGAATCGTAAAAAAATATTGAACATTATTAATAGTCCTCTAAGGGTGGTTTGAAAAAAGTATAAAAATCAATAATAGATATTTTGTAAAAGTTGTTCAGATATTATTGTACCTAGCTAAAAATATTGTTAGAAACGTACCAAAAATATTGGTGAATATTTCAAAGCAGATATTTGTAGTTGTTACTATTATTTTTTATAAATGAAATAAATAAATCGTTGAAACAAAGATATTGTATAGCTGAATCGAGACTGTTGAAACTCTGCATATGGCGCTAATGAAATAGGATTAATTTTGATGAAGGTTTTAAATTTATAATTTATTCAATAGTTTACCTTACAATTAAACAGATCACAGGGGTAGAAGAAATGGATTTTGTATTTTTGAGATTTTTTAAAATTTGGGATTTTTTAAAATTTGGGTTAAAACCTATTTTATTTCACCGTATTTCTCATTGACCAAAAATTTGTACTTGCTCAAATCTCAAAACATGAGATACAGCGTCATTTTCCAAGAAACTAGGAAAGTAATAGTATATTGCATTTTCAACAAAATAGTGTCACTGGCATAGGTAACTTTAAACACTGGTATTGGTATCTTCTTGAAATAAATTTAGATTCAACTTTTTTTTGAAACATTTGAAAAAAAAAATTCAAAAAAATGTCTTACTCCACTTATTTACATCCAAAAAATAGCGTGTGATACACGTGCGCATATATGATTGCTCACACAAATAACTATTAGATTTTTCAATCAGAGCTAATTATTTTTCAACTAAAAAGATGGATTTTTAACAAAAAAATATGTCTTCTCGAACAGCAGATGAATTTGAAATCCAATAGGGCGGATTTTTAATAAAAAATGACAATACTTCATTCGTTTATTTATTCAATCATTCGTAAATTTTGCAAAAGAGTTGAATTTTTGATTAAAATGGACGAATTTTCAACAAATACGTTCACTTTCAACCAAGAAAGTTGAATTTTTATCCAAATAGTTGAAATGATCGAATTTCCAAACAAAAAGATTAAACTTAAACCAAAAACGTTGGAATTTTCAAGCCAAAAAGGCGTATCTTTCAATCCAAAAAGACATATTTTTTATCCAAACAGATGAATTTTCAAAAAAACAGTTAAACTTGAAATAAAAATGTTCCACCACATAGTAGAAAAAAGATCACTTTACAACAAAATAGTTGAATTTTCAACAAAATAATTAAATTTTCAACCAAATATTAGAATTTTTAATTGATGAGTTTTCAACCAAGGAATATTACTTCTTGAACTACAGATAAATGTTTATGAATGTTCAACAAAAAAGGTACATTTTCAGCCAAAAAAGATAACTGTTCGGCAAAATGGTTAAATTTTCAAAAAAATAATTAAATTTTCAACCAAATATTAGAATTTTCAACCAAAAAATATTTTAAGTATAGTAGATTTAATGCTTTCACGATGATTCATTATGATAAATTAAAATTTTAAAGCTTTTTCGGGTTTCAATCGTGCGCGAAACTATGAATGTTGCCGACGTTTCGTGAACATTGCAGTTCACTTCTTCAGGGCTGACCTGAAACTGAAGTTTCAGGTTATGTTGTTCTTATATATGTATTCTCTACGATGCCTGTGATTGGCCAGGGCGCCCTATGGTGGGAACTGGTCGAACTTGATTTTCCAATCAAATCTTTTTTTAAAAACCCGGAAGGACTGAAAGCCAAATTGGATCAGTATTATATCCATTGTCCCTATTGATGTTATTAGGGTGTTTTAAGATTTCGATTGATTCTCTATGTCTTCTTGGAAATTTATTGTACGTTTTTGCGATGAGGATTGTTCTGTCAAATAAAATACTATGTCCTGTTTCGATATGATGCTGAACTAGTGCTGATTGCGTAAAATGTTTTAGCCTGACTTTACTCTCATGTTCCTTTACATGTTGGCTCACTGCTCTCCAGGTTTCTCCAATATAGACTTTCCCACAAGAACCAGGGATTTTATATACTACCGGATCACTGAGAGGTGCCTTTTTATGTTTAGGGTTGTTTAGAAGTTGTCAAATTTTCGCAGGTAGTTTAAAAATGGTTTGGATGTTGTGTTTGTTGAGAATGCTTCCTATTTGTTCTGTGATACCTTGAATGTAGGGTAGGATGGTGAGATGGGCCGTGGTGGGAGGAGGAATGTAGGTATCTGTTTGTATGGGTGGGTTTTCTGTAAACTTCATGTCCTAATATGATATCAGATCTTTTGTAAACTAGTACGTCCAAGAAAGGCAATTTTCTGTTTTGTTCAATTTCTATGGTGAACTTGATACTAGGGTGTAACTGATTGATGAAGTTGAAGAACTTGTGTAGTTCATCCAGTCCATGTCTCCAGATGACAAAAGTGTCGTCAATGTAACGGCACGAAAATTCCAGTTTAAGCTTGGATTTGTTAAAGATTCTAGTTCCTAGATTTTCCATTAAAATGTTGGCTATTACAGGTGAGATTGAAGAACCCATTGCTGCTCCTGAGGTTCGTTCGTAGAATTGGTTATTGGAAGAGAAGTAGGTATCGGCGGGACAGTGTTCTATCAAATGTGTGAAATTGGAGGGGAAGCTTGCAAAGGATTGAATAATATTGATCGTATCAAAGATTGGTATTTTTGTAAAGAGAGATACTACGTCGAAAATTACTAGGATGTCTTGGGGTTGAATGTCAATCTGTTGTATCTTTCTGATTAAGACAAAAGAGTTTTGGACGTGTGTGATAGAGTTTCCTGTGAAAGGATTCAGTTCTTTAGAGAGAAAGCGTGCTAAGTTGTAAGTTGGTGAGTTTATTGCACTGACGATCGGTCTGAGTGGAATGTTGTTTTTGTGGATTGTTGGGAGTTCGTGAAGTTTTGGAAAGATGTGATTAGTAGCTTATAATTTAGATATTGCTTTGCTGTCAAGTTTTGAGTCTTGTAAAAGGGGTTTCGTTTTGCTGACTATTGTTTCTGTGGGATCTTTTTTTAAGTTCTTTGTATGTATCGTCAGTTACAAGGTCCATGATTTCTTTGTTATAGTCTTCTTTATTCATAATTACTGTTGTGTTGCCTTCTTCTGCGGGTAATATTATGATGTCATTATTCTGGTTGAGTTCTTTAATTGCTGTTTTTTCTTATTTTGTTAAGTTTGAGGAGGGAATTTGGGCTTGGCGTTAGATGTTGGCCGCCCTACGCCATATGTCATACGCTTTTTTGGGAAGAAGGGTATATATTGTGGATTCCAAATTACTGATAATTTCTTCTTTCGGGATTTTCGAGGGAGCTACTGCAAAATTATGTCCTTTAGATAAGGCTGAAATCATTTCATTGCTGAGAGGATGGTTAGAAATGTTTTTACTGTGTCAGTTAATGGTGCGTGCCTTACTAGAAGTAATTTGTCAAATATTATCTTTTTTTTTCGAGTAGAAAGATCTTTAATCGGTTGGGATTGGTCAAATGATATGCGGTCCAATGTAGATCCAAAATGGTTTTTCAACTGTAAGAATTTTGGGACGATGTTATTGTCCCTACACCGGTTTAAGAAAGATAAAGATGTTAGTAACTTAGCTTCAGAAGACATGAGCTTACTAACAGTGTTAGTTTTAGTACATATAAAATGTTTGAAATTTAAAAAAATTAAGTTAGAAGTACAAAAAAACTTCATAAATATTATTTTTTGTTACAAAATTAGGTGCAGGTGAATTTCTCGATTTTCCTTCAGACTTCCTAGTGCTAACAATGCAGGATGGCTCTACTTTTTATGGAACTCTTGTAAAACGCCCGGAGCTAAAAATACCTATCTGGATGTACCGTGAAGGAGTGCGTACTGCACATAAACATTATTTAATTTTTCTACGAATAGCGGACTGTCATTTTTCATCAATTCTCAAAAATCTGCATGTACTTCCTGGTTATGATCCTGCTAAGCATGTCCCAATGCACATTCAGATAAATATAGGGGATGGCCAATTTTATCTAGCTAAGTCTTTCCAAGTGTATAATGTCAAAGAGCATGCTCATCGAAGCTCAAACGGATTGAATTTTGCTGGAAATCTCCCACCGAATGACCACATATATCTCTCAGTGTCACAAGACCATGTGTATAGTTCAGTTTTACAATACTATTCGTGAGCATGGGATAATTGCGGGCAATCCGATTGATTATATCTACATTTTCAGGAATATACAAAATTATAGAATCGGGATATCTGGAAGACATCCATTGCATATAAAACTGGAACGTTAATGAGATATTCTCAGGATATCTTGAGATATCATCAGAATATCCCACGGATATCGAAATTTCTGCACTGTAGGATATCCTTCTCCATTTACCTAGGATAGAAAAGTGCCTGATGAAATCCTTTTTCATAGAGTTCCTAAAACCTTGAATCAGAAATTTCTTCCTTTTGGTGAGAAAATTATCCTCTATTTTTGAGATATGGAGTTGAAAATTTGGGAAATTAAATAGAGGGCAGTAATGAAAGAATCATTAGTATCTTCTATTTATATTTTCAAATTCTCGACTCAATATCTTAATTCGTATGGTCAAATTCATACATGAATTTTTCCTTTATTTTTACAAATTTCAGGCAAAATATCTTATCTTACTGAATATAATGTTTACTATTGAAAGAAATTTTAATTTTTATAAATATAATTTTTCTAAGATTCTTGAGAAAATTCAAAAAGATTTCTCAAGATTTCAGATATACAGGGTGGCGAAAAAGTATGGAAACCCCTAGAAATCTCTATGGTTTGTTGAAAAAAGAAAAAAACCAAGGTCATACCCTAGGTAACTTTCAACTAGGAATCCAACGATGAACTTGGATTTGACCTTGAAACTCATCTTCAAGGTCATTTTGAGGTCACCTTTGTTTTTTCAAATGGAAACCCCTATCAATATTCAAAATCTGAGCCTAATCAACCTAACGATTGTGACCTGGAAAAGACCTTATAATGGGGTTCAAGGTGAAATCTAAGGTCACCGTTGGATTCCTCCTTGAAACTTACCCAAGGTTAATTTACCTTATCTTGGTCAATTTTTTCCACTAATTCTGCGAGATTTCTACGAGGTCCTATGACATCATACTTTGACCATTATTTGACTTGTAGAGGTCACGTTAACCCTTGACCTAAACATATACACGAACATAACATTTCGCGCTCTTCTCAATTCTGGCCCCAAAAATAGGGGTTCGCATTGAAAAAAACAAAGTTGACCTCAAAATGATCTTAAATGAGGTTCAAGGTCAAATACAAGGTCACCATTGGATTCTTCGTTGAAAGTTACCTCGGGGATGACCTTGTTTTTTTAACAAACCGCAGAGATTTCTAGGGGTTTCCATACTTTTTCGCCACTCTGTATGTCAAATCAGAATTTTAACAAAAAAGTAAATTCTCAACCAATAAATATGAATTATTTATTTACAAAAAAATGTAATAGTTCATATTATCACTATTATAATTTTCCAGCATAAAAGATTATCCAGTCATGAAAACAAAAATTTCAAATAAATTATAATTGGAGGAGAGAAGTAACTTTTAATGAAAAACAAAAATTTCGAATAACTTTTGAACATAATTTTCCCAGTATTATTGCTAAAGTTTAGGAAGGTTTTTGAAGATCTTAGATCTGTCTAAAAAGTGTCTAGAAAATTATTAAGAATATTTTTTTAATTCACACGATTTTACAAAATTTTAGGAAAAATTTGAGTCCCTTTAAAAGATATTCAGGATTTGCAGAAGTTTGAAAGAAATTGAAAAATATCTCATACATTTTCGGCAATGTTTTTAAGTTTTTTATTCTCTTCATAATATCTGAAATTCCCAAATATCCGCTGAACTGAATCGAATTATTACTAAAATCGTTGAAAAATCAATCAAAATTAAAATATGTGTGATAAATCCTTCTAGATACTTTTCTGATAAATTTGGAAATCTCTTCAAATAATCTATAAAAATTAATCTTTCAATTAAAGCACGATTTTAAATTTTCCCATCAATATAAAGAAAATTCCTTTATTCTTTTGAAGCTGTTCAGAATTTCCAAAAAGCTTTTCAGTTTTTTGTTTCCATTCTTCAAAAATCAACGTTTCAAATGTTTTGAAATTTTTTTAAGCTCAAGCTTGTTTTTGAGTCTTTCAGAAACATTTGTCAGTTTTTTAAAAAATCTTATTTTCATCAAAATTTTGCTTCAAAATCTCGAACATTCTTTTTGCAGAATTTCAGAATAATCTCTGCAAATGATTTTTTTTTAAATAAAGCACGATTTTAAATTTTCCCAGAAATTCTTAGAAAATTCCTTCACTCTTTTGAAACCTTTAAAAATTCTTGAAAAGCTTTTATTTTATTTTTTTTTGTTGGAATTCTTCAAAAATCAACGTCTGGAATGTTTTGAAAACTTTGTTAGCTTAAAATTTTTGTTTTTGAGTCTTTTAGGAACTTTTGTCAAATTTATTCTAAAATCTTATTATCTTTAAAATTATGTTTTAAAATCTCTTACATTCTTTTTTAAAAATTTTGTAATAATCTCTGAAAATTAATTTTTTTGAATATCGCACGATTTTTAATTTTCCCAGGAATTTCAAGGAAATTCCTTCATTATTTTGAAGCCTTTCAAAATTCTTAAAAGACTTTTCAGTTTTTTGTTTGAATTCTTCAAAAATCAACGTTTTAAACGTTTTGAAATATCTTAAAGCTTCAAATTGTTTTTGAGTCTCATAGGAACTTTTGTCAAATTTTTTCTAAAATTTTATAATCAGCAAAATTTTGCTTTTACAAGATCTTATTGATTTTTTATTTTTTGTGAAAAATATTTGGTAATTGTTTGTAATTGTTTTTAGTAAATAAAGTAATATTTCCTGAAAGTTTCATGATTTTCAAAAATTTTCTTGGTACGAATTTGACTTCTTAATCTCAACTCTCTTACCCTGATAAAGAATTTTTTGTATTGCAAAATGTTTTATGGTTTAAATTTCAGAAATAAAAATTTTTAAACATTCAATAGTCGAATTTTCGGAACAAACACCTCTATATTGACCTCAAAAAATATATTTTTTTTTTTATTTGGAAAAAATAGGAAATCATTTACTCTTTTGAAGGAAGGAATTTCTGATTCAACGTTTCAGAAATTCTCGAAAAAAGGATTTCATGAGGCCCTGTACTATCCTAGTTATGCAATTTCATATGCAAAGGATTTCCTCATGATATTCCAATTCTATAATAATTTTGTATATTCCTTAATATGTATATATATCTCATTCTACAAATTATTAATATTCAATCCAATAAGTAAATAAACCCATTATTTAACAATATCAGAGTTTTTTTTTCTTTCAGGAGGGTTCCAAACTACCAAAGGGTTCCAAACCACCAAAATTTTTTAAGAATTATTATTCTAAAAACAATTTTTGTCGCCTGTAAATCTTGAATAGTTATTATTTTTCGGGATAAATAATTCATTCGATGAATTCCAAAAAAAAATGTTTCCAACTCAACATATTTAATGATTTAATCAACAATTTTATTTGTTTAAAGAATTGTTTCCCTGTTATTCGGAAAAAGGGTTTTCTCTAGAGTTGATGACACAATTAACGAATATTAGAAGTAATATTTTTTTCTCAAGGATATTTGTCAACAATTTAAACATTTTTCATTTGTTTAAAGAATTAATGTCACTTACTCCTTTGCATAGTTAAGATGAAAAAAATTCTAGCTTGAAAAAATAATTATTGATTAAACAATTATGGTATAAGTTCTGATATAAAAAAATACTGAATGATAAGCAAAATAGCGTAAAAGATTAAAAAAAAAACAATAATTTTTTTTACCTTTCCTATTAAAAGGCGCAAGTGCATTTTTTTAGCTATTTTCAATAACTAGAACTTCCTTTTTCCATTTTTTAGTAAACAAAACTTTTCCCATTCAAAACACCATGTTAATTTCCAGGAAATTCATTTTTCCGGAATATGAGAAAGTTGGGGGGGGGGGTGTCACAAAAATTTGAAAATCGAATTTTTACAGGCCTAAATTTGGACTACCATAAACCTGGTATAGGGTTCAAGATAAGATGCTAATTTCAATTATCTCAACTGACAAAATTCCAGAAAGTAATAATTTTCATGATTTACATTTTTCAGGCAAAATAAAAAGGGGCGCACTTTCAACTAAACATTTATGTCTGAAAATTCTTTTTATTCCATATTTTATATGGAGAAATAGTATTTTTAATTCATTTTTACAAAAAAAATTGAAACTGAAATAATGTATTCAGATGTAAGGAAAAAATTAAGAGGACTCAATGTTTAAACAATTTCTCATGTTTTATTGCTATTATTTTCTAAAATAAAGCTATGATTTTAAAATATTCTATATCTATCATATTCAATCAAATATTCCCTTGATGTAATTATTAAAAAGATTTTATAAGGTCAATAACATAAGATCGGCATTCCAGTAGATGCGTACCTTATGTCGTAAGACAATAATTCTTGTCAATACTTGTAAATACCCTATATTGTTGGAGGTGACATGATGTACTCTATTTACAAGTTTCACAATAATTCTTTTTTATTATTTCAATGAAGTTAGAAATGTTACATAATCGTTTTTTTATTAAACTTTTCTATTTGAAACATTTCATGTTTTGATAAAATTTTTTTAATAATTACATAAAATCCTGAATGAATGAATATATTTTACCTGAATAGTTTAAATTTTGTACTATTGAGTTATTAAATATTTCGAATAATTGAATAATTATAATACTCGACTATCCTTTAGAGGCTTTTTTTAATTTTCAATTTTTTTAAAAATTAAATTATTTTTTATTTATATTTTACTCTTAGCTGCTCAAAGAGAGCTCACTACTATTTGACAACAGAATAGTTGTTCATATTATAAGAAAATAAAATATTTTCAGGAGAATTTTGTCTTAAAAAAATATCACAATTATTTAAACAATTTTCGGTTACTAATATATGTTTATCATGCAGGGTTTGGTAAATTACTTTTTTTTTAAGTAATGTATAATTATGTAATAATGTAATAATGTAACTCAAAGTTACCTAAAAAATTACTTTTCTCACTTCTTTAATTTTATAGTTTAAAAATCAAAATATCTACGCTGATAATTTATAAAAACTTAATTGAAGAAGAATTAGGCATCAGTTGAAGTAAGATTTTTCAGTCGAATTCTTTAACGAAACATTTGCATTATTACCCAAAAAATATTAAATTCTTTTACCGGAGAGAAATTAATTTTTAAGCCAGAACTTCTAGCAAAATATTTAAAAGCCCCCCCCCCCCCCGGCGAAAAAAATGAATTTGAAAGAAAATAGGTAAATTTTCTACGAGAAATGAATTTTCAACTAAAATTATGAATCTTCAACCAAACAACTGAATTTTCAACAAAGTAGGCAAACTTCCAAACAAGTAGTTAAGTTTTCCACCAGAAGAGACAAATTAAAAAAAAATAGCTGAACCCTCTTCAGAAATTTTCTTGCCAAAAGAGATGAATTTCCCAAACATAATCAACATTTTACAAAAAGATGAAGAGTTGAATTTTCAACAAAAATTTTCGTTTTTTTCAACCAACTTCGGTTGAACTTTCCACCAAAATAATTTAATTCACAGTTGGATTCAATAAAAAAAGACGAATAAATAAATTATATCTTTTCTGCCAAAAGAGATCAATTTTAAAACAAAAAAGTCGAATTTTGAAAAAAGAATGAAAAAATTGTTCACTGACTTGTTGCATTTTCAAGCCAAGAAGACGAATTTTCTACAAAACAGTTGTATTTTCAAATGGAAAATACGAATTTTCAAGAAAAAAACTTACTTTTCAACCAGATGAAATATTTGAATTTTCAACAAAATACAAGAATTTACAACCAAAGTAGATGAATTCTCAACGAAAAATATAATAGTTGATATTATTTCAATCCAAAAACATTTTCATTTGAAATCGAACACAGTTGATTTCAACCAAAAAAAGATGCATTTTCTAAAAAATTGCTGAATCAACCAAATTAGATTAATATCCTATTCAAATAGTTGAATTTTCAACCAAAATAAATTAGATTTTTTCACCGAAAGAGATCAATTTTAAAACGAAAAAGTCGAATTTTGAAACAAGAAAGAAAAAATTTTCCACTTGATTGATGTATTTTCGAGCCAAGAAGACGAATTTTCTACAAATCAGTTCTATTTTCAAATGGAAAAGTACAAAGTAACTTTAAAGTAACTGATGGAATTTTATTACACCTTGTAATCGCGTATTTAATTTTTTTTATCTTTGTTTACATTTTCATTGATAAGATATATAAACGAGAATCGAAACTTAAACGATAAGGAAATTGATATGTAACAAATTCAGCAAATATGGAAAACGTTTAGATCTGAGCTCAATAAAATTTCTCCTCACACTCTATTTATTTTGAAGAACAAATAAACCCATGTTATTGGTAAGAAGCCATAAAAGTTAGTATATATAGCAGCCATTTATCATTTCAGTTTATACGAAATTCTTGAGAAATCAGATTTCTGTTCTTTATCATCATATCTACTCAGACAAAATGAGGATTTTAATTGAAATTCTACTCATTACGTTTCTCGGTTTGCTGCATTTTAAACGTAAGTGTTACATGATATTAAAATCAATATGCATGGTAAATATGACATATAGTTAAAACTTCGAAAAATCGATTTTCGAGAAAAACATGTTTTTATAGATTTTATTTGCTCATCCGTAATAGACTACGCATGTAGTATAATAGAAACTTATCTTCAACAAACAATTGTAAAGCCTATACCGAATAGAGACATTTTTCATTCTTGGAATCTTCCACAGTTAAATATCATTATATTAAAAATAATTATATTTTTGAAAACTCTAATTGAATTTTGTTCATATTTAAAAAACCATACCTTTATAATTAATAAATATTTCATATTGTTGGAAATTAAACGTCTAAATTTAGAATGTGTATAAGAACTGTAAGAGACTTGATGATGAACATATTCAAATTAAACCCTGAAGGCTGATCAAATTTCAAAATATACGTTTTTTTAGTTTGAAGATTATTTTGAAATATGTTTATTATTGCATATAAGGATACAGTACAGTATTTTAGCTGGCTATAAATTATTCTAAAGTCAAGAAAAAATTGAAGTCTTAGAACAGATTACATTGGATCAACAATAATAAATGTATGCACATGGATTTTTTCTTCCATGCAGTGGAAGTAGTATATGTGTTATTAAACAAACTATGTCATTCCATAAAGTAGTATATAAACATATGCTTACAGCTTCAACAAATATTTCAGGAAAACAAATTTTTTTATCGCTGCCGAGGCTTTAATTGTTATTAACATAGTGACAACCTACAGCTCTCATTTATAATTCAAAATAAATAACTTACATGCAATCATCAGACCAATATTTTTTATTATTAATAATTGCACTGGCTAAACAAATATAAGAAATGTAACATAACATAACAATGTAATAACAGAAAGTCTTTCCCTGAAGTATATAGTTTTTCATGTACAATGCGAATCTGCTCTTTCCTTTACGTTACGTTTTCAATATTTTTGCAATGAAATAATTTTCTGTTCAAATCAGAAATCGCGCTATAACTTACAAACACTCAAACTAAAAAATGTAAATATTAAAAATCAAATCAGGTTCATGTGCCACCTCAATCAATACTAACGTTACGAAAAATTCCGTAATACAAGCCCTAGCTCGTATTGTCTAGTATTAAAATTCTTCTTCTAGAAAATTGTTAAAAATTTAAATAACTAGCGTGAAAAAACTTCATAAATATAAATTTTTTCTTGAAAAATTAGTTGCAGGTGGATTTTCCAGGTTTCTTACAAACCACATTGCTGTAACGATGCGGGATGGTTCAACTTCTTATGGAATTCTCGTGGAACGCCCGGCATTAGAAATACCCTTCTGGATGTATTGTGAGGAAATCCACCCAATGCTCTATTTTATTTTTATAAGAATAGAGGACCGTCATTTTGCTACAGTGCTCAACAAGAAAATTGCTGATAAAGATCCTGCTGAAAATGGTCCTATGAACGTTCAGATAAATATAGGAAATGGCCAATGTTATTCAGCGGATTCTTTCCAAGTGTACAACGTCAAAGAGCATGTTCGTTGCAGTGCATACGGGAACTTCCCAGGAAATTTTCCAGCCAATAACCAGATATATGTATCTGTGCCACGAGATCAGGTGTATAGTTCAGTTTTACAGTAGCATTCATAAGTAAGGGATATCGGCAGGCAATCCTAGGTATATTGATAAGAATATCCTACAGTGCAGAAATGTCGCTATCAATGCGATATTCCAAGGATATCTCAAGATAACTTGAGAATTCCTCATTTTTGTCACTAATCTGGATGCAAGGGATGTCCTTAAAATGTAGATATATCTTGACCTACACGTTATGTATATTCAATCCTATTAGTAAATAAACTCACTATAAAGCAATGTCAGAGTGTTTTTTTTCACTTGTTCAGTAATAAAGTATCGTCTACATCATTGTCTATAAAAACTGTTATCAAATTTAAATACTGTTAGTTCCATTAAGAATTTCATTCCGTCATCAAATTTATTAAGAGGTAAATCTGTGTAGTTTTTTATGTTATTCCATCTACTTAGAATACTATTAATTACTAAATCGATTGGAACGTTAGTAAATAAAGAAGACACATCTAGAAAAGTCATGATATGACTAGGTGAAATTGTTTTCTTACTTATTATATTTTCAAATTCAAAAGAATTTTTTATTTGAGATTTTGTTACTATGCAAGCTTTTTTAAGAATGTTATTAAAAATATTAGCCATTTTATATTTCGGTAAATTTATTAATGAAACTACAGGTCGAATTGGACAATTAGGTTTGTGAACTTCAGATAAGCCATAAATTCTAGGAATGTTAGTATCATGAATTCGTCATGAATTTAACAGTTCAAATGTTTTATTTTTTAATTCTTTCTCTGGGTTTTCATTTAGTTTTTCATGTTGTAGTATCATTCAATAATTCTTGCATTTTTTTAACATATACTTCCTTGTTAAGAACAACAGTAATATTACTTTTATCTGCATGGGTAATTAATAACTGTTTATTGGAATTGATAAATGTTTGTGTTTTTAAAAATATTTTGTGCTAAGACTCTATCAACATGAGTAATTTTATAATTCTGTAAAAATTGCTGTGATTATTTAATTATTCATTCTATGTCTTGACGAATCACGATCTTCAGTATTTTTATTCAGACATATATTTGGCTCTATATCTTTAACAATATCTGGAATTATTTTTCGTCTGTTTGTTGAAAAAGATTAACTGAATTTGTTTCCTAGCCTTAAAATATCTTTAACTTTATCAGGAATTACTAAAATTTATAATCCAAGGATCTTTAAAATCAGAATTAATTGTATATTTATGTTTGTTCATTTATATAGGTACATGAACCGTACTATTAATTTTTAAATTTTGAAGTTTTGCCTCTAGCCTTTGTTTATCTTTTAAATTTCTTACTGTGCTATTCAACTGATTTTCTAAAATGTTAGTATATATATATTGCTAGGTAATGAATTTCTTAAATTTAATTCAATTCATTCCTTCTACAGCTTATATTGGCAGACAATTTGTATGGTTGTGAGAAATTTCAAGTTTCGAACTGAGTTGGACACGTGTCACTAATCAAGCAATCCCGCATTAATAATTATATCAATCAGTAATGGTAAAGAAAGTAAAGCATTTTCATACTAGTTTGTCAATTTTTTAAGAACTTATTCATCAATAAATTTCACGTTTTTCAGGTGGTATGACCCTGATGTGATGACCCTGATTTCGTACTTAAGAATTCAATTGAATTCAATTGAAAAAAATCACGTTAAATGAAAAATGTTGATTTAAGCGGCCTTAAATTGTCCAATGTCATTTTTTACGTACCAATACGATCTTCAAATTCTATCCTGAGATGGAAAGTAACCCACTAGATAAGTCCTACGTACCTGAAACACAAAATAAATGGGATTGATTAGTATGATATTAGGTTTAAATTAAGTGTATGCTATAATATTATTTATTAACTTTTCAGGGTGTCTGATCCAGTTGTTAGGAAAACTTTACGAAAATTCAAATTCAATTTGTCATATTAATATATTAAATAAAATATATTCTCCTGGAATAAGTGAAAATTATAAAGATATTTTCGATTGAAATAAGTATAAATCCATTACCATAAATTAACTTTTACAAAAATTAAAAAAAAACATTTAATTTCATATTACTGTTTTCAAAAATTAAAGCACGCTCGAAAAAGTTGTTCGACTTTCCCTGATTGAAAAAATTTCCTGATATTTCCAGGATTTCCAGGTTTTCTATGTGAAGAGACACCCTGACATTTTGTATTTTATTGGGTGTGGGTTATCGAGTCAACGACACCCTAACTTATGAACACCATCCGTAAATAATTGTATTTAACCTGAAGAAATAGTCTACTTTGATATCTGAATAACTAGTGATGCATGTCGATCATTTTTGGACAAAATCGAGATTTGCTTAAAACATAGTTAGATGGAACTGAAATGTAATGAAGATCAAGAATGTGAGACGATCATCTCGACTGAGTGATCGTTCGTCTCGATGTGATGAGTATGGTGTTCAAGGTTTTAATTTAATCTGACGAGATTTTTGAAAAATTTATAAATGATCGACATGCATCACTATGAATAACATACATCATATATTCGCTATTTATTATATTCATGGACAAGTGTCTAAGAATGGCCCTCTTCGACGAAGAAGGTGTGGATGTCGAGACAGCGAGGGTACGTGGGTTAGAGTTAGCAGACGATAAGGTTTTTTATGGCAGAGTCAATCGAAGACCTGCAAAGAACGTTGAACGAAATGAATACAAGGATGAAGAACATGGGCCTAAAAATTAACGTGAATAAACCAAAAATTATGGCGTTTGAAGAAAACGGTGAGAAAACAATGTGCAACATTTTCTTACATGATGCCAGAATAGAACGTATAAACTGTGGCTCAATAAAGAAAATATTTTTTTGCAGAGTGGTTGCCATTGTTCCAGATAATGATAAGCTTATAGAACTAGGTTTGCAACGTAATAAGATGTTAAGGAACATGTGAATATTCTAGAAATACAAATTTATAATTATTTTTTCAATTGTCAAAAAAATTCCTACAAAGTTGCAATTTTGAGTTTCTCTCTTATAAGTCTATAAAAATATCCTGCGCTTTTCGTAATCATATTTATATATCTTGCTGAAAAATTTCAAATTTTTGTTAGCAAATTACAGTTTTTTTATTTCGTCAGATTTTGTATGTTACAATTATTTATCGTTTTGAAATCGTGAATGGTTATTATTTTTCGGGATAAATAATACAGTTGGTGAGTTTCAAGTATAATAATAGTTCTTTGAATAATTTTCAAAAATTTTATTTCTTTACACAATTTTTCCCCTGTAAATCTTGAGAAGTTATTATTTTCTGAAATTATTGGCACATTTAACGAATGCCGAGAGTAATGTATTTACTTTACGATATTTGGAAATTATTGAAAACATTTTTATTTGTTCAAATAATTTTTCCCCTTGTTTACCTTAAACAGTTACTACTCTCTAGAATCAATAACGCATTATTTAAATAATTAGATTGATGTTTTGTGTGAAAAACAGTTCACAATTATTTAAACAATTTTCATTTTCAAAACAATGTTTTTCCCTTGTAAATCTTAAAAAGTTACTATTTCAGGAAACTAACGAAGGAAGTAATGAATCTTCAGAGTGATATTTATTGTGGAGGATAGTTTTGCAATTATTTTTACAATTAATAATCATTCTCTAACGTCTTTACATAGGAAAAGTGGCGAAAAATCTTGTTTTTTTTTTTAATTTCGTACATGGTGTCGCTTATTATTTAGTATTTTCTTACTTCAGGCCTCATACCCTAACTGTTTAAACTTCAATTATTTTTTAATAGAATTTTCTCCATCTTTGGTATAAAAAGAAGCATGTGATATCAATTGTTTAAATTATTGGAAACTGTCTTTCATAAAAAGTAACAAGTACTAAATATCCTAAAAAAAAAAAAAATATTTTTTACATTCGTTAATTGTGTCATAAATTCAAGAAAAAAAAACTTTTTCTATTAACAAGGCATACATTTTGTAAACAAATGAACATTTTTTAAATTAAGTTAGCGAAATTTCTTTCAAAGACAGCTGAAATTAAAGGTCTTGGATTGTGGATGTTTATTATTATTTATTATTAGTTCTGGGTTGAGACCTTAGCAGCCCCTGACGCTTGGGTAATCCCGTTGCGTCCCCTTGTAAGCCTAAGCATGACCCCATAGCCCTCTCCATAGGGAGAGGACCGCAGCCACGCTATTGGCCGATATCTCCAACTCACTGATAAAATAATTACCTGTGAGTGTTAGACGTTTCCCCGCAATAGCAGGGCAGTGACAAAGGATATGAGTAGATGTCTCATTATCCTTTCCGCACAGACGACAGAGGGGACATTCTGCAAGCCCAATATTGTGTCTGTGATATCCTAACTTCCTATGTCCTACGAATAGTTCTGTTAGGACTTTAATTTCATTCCTCCCGAGCTTGAGTATTTCCCTAGCTCGGTTGGAGTTAAGCTTTGAGCCCAAGAGTGTTTTGGCCTGTCTGCAACCAGAAACCAGGTCCCACTCGTTCTGATGTTCCTCAGTCAGCCAACTGTTAATTACTTCAGTGACTAACCTGCTGGAAATACCTACCACTGGCTCGGGTCCAGTAAAATTTCTTCCTGCTGCTAGCTTGGCTAGCCTATCCGATATCTCATTGCCCTTGATACCACTGTGTCCAGGGATCCATAGCAGAGTGACTCGGTTTTCGGTCGCTAACGTATTTAGTGCTTCAAAGCATTCCAGTACTAATAGCGACGTAGTCGTTGTTCCATTCAAGGCCAGTATAGCAGCCCTGCTGTCTGAGCAAATACGGATGTTCCTTTTATTACCGTACTCCCTTGCCTTATAGGCACACTGGAGTATGGCCATAGTCTCAGATTGTAGAACTGTGGCGTAGGACCCCATCTCAATTGTGAAGCCCATTCCATTCCTTCTACGATATACGCCGGCTCCTGCCTTCTCCTCGTTCCTGGAGCCATCTGTAAACTAGTTGTCTCCATCACAGGGCAGGTATGCGTCGCCGTTAACCCATTCCTCCTTCGTGGATAGGCTAACTCGATACTTCTTGTCGAAGAGGTGGCGAGTGACCATTTTGTCCCTGGGCATGTTCAAGGTCGGCCTTCTCGCAATGTCGAATGGGATCTTCACTGCTGTCGAGATCCTTCTGTCATTTACCAAATTTAGCCTCCAGGCCGCCTTCGCAGCCACGGCCTTGATGGTAAGATGGAGGGGCTCTAAACCTATTAGTGCCCCCAGTGCCATCGTGGGTGTCGACTTCGAGGCTCCAGTGACGCCTCTCAAGATCAGTCCCCTGATCCTTTCCAGTCGAGACTTCACAGTGGACAGCTCGACCCTGCTCCACCAGACTACCGCCGCATAGGTTAATCTGGGTCGCAAGATCGCTGTGTAAATCCACATAAGTGTCTCCGGTTTCAGGCCCCAGCTTTTCCCTATGGCTCTCCTACAGAGCCATAGGGTCGCTTCTAGCTTCTTGCACTTGTTTTCCAGGTGCTCATTCCATGACAGCTTCTTATCCAGAATTACTCCTAGATATTTGGCTCGTTCTTTGATTTCCAGCTGTTGTCCTCCAAGTTTCAATGTACTCGTAGTTCCCCACTTGTACCTTCTGGTGAAAACAACCGCATCTGTCTTACTAGGATTAACCGATAATCCAGGTTTCTTGCACCATGAGTCTACTATCATCAGTGCTTGCTGCATTACTCCGAAGAGCACATCCAGATGCTGACCGCGCACGATAACTAATATATCGTCCGCATAGCCTATGACGTGAAAACCCTGACTCGAGAGTAGATGAAGCAATTCATCCACTACCAGGTACCACAGCAAGGGAGATAAAACTCCCCCCTGCGGACATCCCGAGTCAATGGTTCCACTTAGAGTGACATCACCCTTAGTCGTGGTTAGATTCCTGTTGGCCAACATGTGGCACGTCCATTCCACGACTGCCGTAGGCACACCATGTGCAATCATGGCCGCCCTGATCACCTCTCCAGAGGTGTTATTGAAGGCTCCTTCGATGTCCATAAAGGTTCCAACCGCAAGGCCTTTCTCCTTCAGTTGACCTTCAATTAGGTTCACTGCTCCGATTAGGGCCGTCTCCGTCGAGTGACCAGCCCTATAGGTGTGTTGCTCCTTATGGAGCGGTCTGCTTGACAAGACCTTATCGCGGATATATCTATCCACAAGTCTTTCCACTGTTTTTAATAGGAAAGAAGTTAGGCTGATGGGCCGGAAATCCTTGGGTGAAGTATAACCGATCCGACCTGCCTTCGGAATGAAGACTACTCTCGTACCCCTCCAAGCCGTCGGGACATATCCCAACGTCAAACTAGCCCTAGCAAGTCTCACAAGCGGCCCTATGATGAACTCTCCGGCCCTCTGTAAGAGGGCCGGATATATGCCATCCGGGCCAGGAGACTTGTAAGGACGAAAGGATTTCAGGGCCCACCTGACCCTGGCAGGGGTGACGATCTCGTTGGCCAGCCGTCGTTTGGGGCCCAGTTGGGCCACAGGTGACTTTGCCTGCCTCTGAGTCGCCCTCCCCCCTTCTCCAGCCCTTGAAAAGCCTGGAAAATGTGCCCTGATCAGATGGGCCAAGGTATCCCCGTCCGACTCTGAGTATCCCCCTCCGGGCAATTTCAGAGTGCCGAGAATAGCGTCTGGATTTCGAGAAAGCAGCCTGTCCAGTCTAGCCGCCTCAGCTCCCTTCTCGATGTCTGTGCAAAAGTTGATCCAGCTCTCCTGCTTTGCCTTACGTATTGCACCTCTGTATTCGTCCCTCATCGTTGTGAATGACGTCCATAGTTCCTTCGTTTTGCCAGTACTGGCACGTCTGAACCTCTCTCTGGTTACCCTGCGAAGCTCTTCGAGTTTCCCATTCCACCAGTGTGTCTCCCCGGCCTTTCGGACTCTTGTAGGTCGACAATTACTTTCATAAGTAGCTTTGATGGCTTCCGTGAAAGTTTTGGCTGCCATCTCCAGGGTGTCCACGTCTCGAATTGACCTGGGAACCTCTGTAAGTGCACATCTTAGTTCCGTGGAAAACTGATCCCAGTCCGTTCTTCTTGGATTTCTGACCCATTTGGGGCCAGCGGGTACAACGGATTCCAACACGAACTCTATTTGTGAGTGATCTGAGAGAGAGGGTTCGTCTGAAACCCTCCACTTCTTGATACTATCCCTAAAACTACTGGTGCAGAGAGTGATGTCAATGACTTCTTCCCTGACCGAATTACGGAACGTCGGAGTGTTCCCCGTATTAAGAATATCCAAGTCAGTAGTGATTAGATATTCCAGTAGGTCATTACCTCTTGAGTTGACGTCCGTGCTACCCCACAAAGTATGGTGGGAATTAGCATCGCACCCCAACAGAAGAGGAATGCTTCTTACCTTGCAATACTCCACCAGTGTACATACCTCCACTGGTGGATTAGTGTCGCTGTCATAAGGAAAATAAGCTGATCCTAGAACCAGCCTCCCTATCCCTTTGAGATTCAAGGCTATCACCATCAGGTCTCTCGAACATAGTTCAAGCAGCGGGACAGCGCTAACTCCCTTCGTCAGTATACATGCCCTTGGTTTCGCCGCCTTGGGGTCCCTGTAACAAAAAATACCAGCCCCCCCTAATCCCCTAATGGTATCTCGAACTAACCATGGTTCTTGGATTAGCGAGATACCTGTATGCCTCGCAGCCATGCCCCTCTGCAAAACTGCAGAGGCGCCTTTGCTGTGATGCAAGTTAATCTGGGTAATGGTTAGACCCGGAGCAGTCATTTAGGTCTGCTCCCGATCCTCCTGCGTCTCAACAGGCTCCTCCTGTCCCTGGCCGGCAACCCTGAAGTTGACCTGTCCAAAGTGATAGAAGGGCCTGTTGTTGAGGGCCGAAAGGGCCCTCGTTTGGGACTCAGGAATATACATGATTAGGAGATGCCTAGTGCCTCCTAATGTGTCCACTTCCTGAGGCTGTTCGTGCCTGACAATTCGCCAGGACGCAGTCTTCAATGAGGGGTTGAATCCCTCCAACCGACGGAGCACCTCAGACGGGTCTTCCGGTTTGCCCGGGAACCACGCCGTAGCTCTAACCATCTTTTGGAGCAACTCAACTCCACCCACCTTAAGGGACGCACCTTCCCACGACTCCGTCTCGACCACCGCTTTGAGTAGCCAAGCTCTAGCCGCTGGGTCGGCTGCCACAAATACAAAGACCCCTCCTCTGCAGAAGGAGGTCACAAATTTTGGCCATTGGTCTGGGGACACTTTTCCAAGCGCCCTCCAGGTAGCCTCCCTGAAGATCTCAAACTGCTCCACCGTGAGCAATGAGTCCGGGTAGTTGGTGTCAGCCACCACCACCGTCAGGGGGTTGGTCCTCTGAGCGGCCGTCAGTCCAGCTCCCGACGACTCTCTGTTCGTCGGCTGCTGGGCCGACTTGTGCCTCTTCAAAGGCCCAGCCACCCCCGGTGGGGTGCCCTCCGAGCCTCTACCTCTCTTCTGGGCCTCAGTGCTGGATGTCAGCCCCTCAGCTGCCGACGCTCCAGCTCCCGCAGCTGCTTCCCTAGCCTGCCGCACTTTCCTCCTCAGTCTCCTTTTCTGGGAACCGTTGAGGCTGTTTTTCTTATTGGAGGGCCGATTGGCCTCTCCCAGTACCATGGCCTCGTTCAGAAGGACCGTCGATCCCTCAGCTCCCAAGGGAGCTGTGGGCACAGCCATCAACTGAACTTGGCTTGCCGGAGAGACAGATAGAGGGGTAAGGGTTAAGTTGGGCCCGTAAAGGCCCAACCCCTCACCTCCCTCCGCCACCTCCCTTCTTCCTCCTTTCTCATTTTTTGTATTTTGAGTATCCATAATTGATCCCACGAGAAGCTAGGGAAATAAAGGTCCGCCCCTGCAGAGCCCCGCATGCAGGGGTAAGACTGTAATTACTCGGGGAGGTAGTCCGGTGTCCCCGAGAGGCCGTTAAGACACCTTCGTAACCCCTAGGTGCCAAAGTGCCATGAGCACGATCGCTCTACACCCACGGCTTAGGGGGGTGGTCACATTGAGTGAACCACTCAATGTGCAAATATCCGTTTGCAAACCACCATAACAAAAACGGAGAGCTGTTTCTTAGTCGCTATGTGGGCCGCAGGCCATTCCTGTCCCGATTACAAACTGCAAGTCGGTCCGGGAGGGGCCTCGACCCAGGGATCCAGAAGGCCCGTGTTAGCTAGGCTCTTTCACCCTTCTATCATACCGTACTCACGCATGCCAGGAGAGCCCGTTTATAGGGATCCTTTTTCCTCTCACCCAGGATTGCCCGTGTATAGGGATCCTTTCATTCATATCCATACGCATGCAGGCCGAGGTCCTTTTGACCCCTATGTCCCACATGCTTAAGCCTCCCCACCAACTACAAGGTGTTACAGCCCCCAGGGGAGGTTGTGGATGTTTACTGAAAAATAAAATTTACTATGTTTCACTGATGTTCTTCTGTTATCAGAGATTGGAGAATGAGAAAAATTAGGAATTTTTATTTTTTTAACTATGCTGAAATCATGTCTTTTGGATCGATGTTCCTCGAAGATGGTTCAAATTGAAGCATTTGAGATTCCGATTCAGATTGAAAAATAAAACTTGAATTAAAAAACAAAATTTGATATATTGTAGTATTGTTTTTTATATCAGTTGATGAAAAATGAGAAAAAACTGTAAATTTTATTTTTCAGCCCACAATGCTGAAAGTTTTTCTTTTAGTCTAACTTTCTTCAGTGAGTGAAAAAATAGAATTAGCACTTTTTTTCATCACTATCCTGGAATCTTTTCTTTTGAATAGAATGTCTACAAGGATCACTGAAATTGAAGGTCTTGGCATTCACATCCTTATTAAACAATAAAATTGTACATGCTAAGGAGGATATTGTTTTGTTATCAGAGGTTGAAAGATCAGAAAAATTAAGTTTTGTTTTTGCGACCAGTATATGTTGGAAGCTTTTCTATCAGTCCGATTTTTTTCTACGATGGCTCAAATTCAAGTCCATTGTCTTTAAAGATGGCTGATATCGAAGGCCTTGAAATGTTGGTGTGCATAAAAAATAAAATTTTCTTAGCTAAACTCATGATAAATTCATTATACAGCTAATAATGATCAGCTGTTGTGTTGTGTTTTGTTAACAGTTAACAACTGCGAAAATTTATTTTTTGAGAATATTAGGAAGGAAGCTTTTCTTTCAGTCTTATTTTCTTCGGATTCTTCCTGCCATCAGCAGTAAAGTGATGTTTTCCAATCGACATCCAACAAATTTTCTACTCTCCATTTTACTTCTAACCCTTTTTCAAATAAAAAATGTTGAAACTTTGGTTATCTTTATCGTTAAAAATTGTAGATGCATTTTTCTAATGTCTCAATTTATGAAACGATTTTGATTGTCAAATAATATAAGAAAAATGTTTAAATTAGGAAATTGTTTTTTATTCGCGGTAAGTGGCAAAGCTAAATATCAAAATAATTAACTTATTTCAACTAATTCGTACAGGTCTTTTGATCTGAAGAAATATCGCAGCTATATGCATTCTTTTTGTAGCAATATGTATTGCAATGCTGTTGTTAAATAAAATCAAACAGAAAATGAAAAATATTTTTTTAAGTACTAGCTTTTTGAAAATGACAATAAAATATTTTTTGTGATCAATTTTTAGCTGAATTCTTCTGAATGAGGAAACGAATAAATATAAAAAAGTATTGACCAAAGTTCGCTCTGAGAAAAATATGTACATATGTCCTGATGATTAAACTAAACAACTGTAATCAATTTCAAGATAATTAGGTCTTCATTAACATATCTACAGCGATTGTTGAGGATTTCTGATAAAGAAATAATACACTTGCACGCAAGTCTTATTCGTCAGTATTCTATTCAAATGTAGAAGATTAGTACATTTTAGAAGCCAGTAAAATATTTTCGGCATAATTTTGTCTAAAAAAAATTCGAATAGTTGAACAATGTTAAGATACTAGCATATGTATATCATACATTTAAGATTTATATTCAACACATAAAAGAAAATTCATCAGTTGAAATTTATTATTCCTTTTAATGGCGTATCCAGTATTTCAAAAATAATTGAACGGCTGTTTTATAGAAGTCATAAAAGTTATTAACTTTTCATCATTTATCGTCCTGGTTTATACGAAGTCCTCAAAAATCAGATTTCTGTTCTTCGTCATTGTGTCTGCTCAGAAAAAATGAAGATATTTATTGAAATTCTACTCCTTACGTTCATCGTTTTGCTCCATTTCAAACGTAAGTGGAATATTTTATGATAGTAAATTAAATATATGAGTCATTCCAAAAGTTTCTCAATATCGGTTGCGCGACCAAGTCGGCGATTAATCTGGCGATTTTTTCCCAATAGTAGAATCAGAACTCTACGTAATTTTTTGTTTCAACTTGTTTTTTCGTCAAACTTAGAAGATCTGTCAATCTATAATTTCGCTTTTCATAAAGTTATGGGTATATGTAGCATACAAAATGTGAACGAGGGTGGGT
Organism: Andricus curvator; assembly: GCA_932195095.1. Classification (NCBI taxonomy): domain Eukaryota; kingdom Metazoa; phylum Arthropoda; class Insecta; order Hymenoptera; family Cynipidae; genus Andricus; species Andricus curvator. The sequence goes on from CAKNYM010048966.1 coordinate 98,809, forward strand.
GGGGGTGGGGGGAGGGGCAACATACAGTTTCATGACGAGGATTAAGGACCCTGGTGGTCTTCAAGGAGAATTGTCGTATTCCGCGCTTCCCTGGAGTTCCGTGTTGGGGTCCTCACTATTATTGGGGCATTCTCGGAGTACTATTGCACTGCTCACTGAATCACTAGGTGCTTCGTCTAGGCGGAAGACCTAAAATCAAACAGACGAACAAAAGGCGAAAAGGCCATACTAAGGCCCGCAAAATAACAAAAAAAGGGTTATGCGCCCCGGCATCCTATGTTCCCATCCCCTCCAGAGGCAACCTATAGGCCCCCGAAGACGCGTGTGAGGCGTAAATGTATGGTTGGTGATACCTCAACCCTTGATAGGCACTCTTAAAATCACTTTGGAGGCAACCTGTAGGTCCTCGACGAAGGGCGATGTGTACGGGGAAGTTGTGTGGTTGATGACATATGCAACCTTGATCGGCACGCTAGAGGTTCCCTCGAAGACAACCTGTAGGCCCCCGACGAAGTGTGATGTGTACGGGGAATGTGTGGGGTTGATGACATATGCACCCTTAATCGGTACCCTAGAGTCCCCTAGAAGGCAATCTGTAGCTCCCCGACGAAGTGTAATGTGTACAGTGTGGGTGTGTGTGCTGAAAATAAAGATATAAATTAGGAATTATTCGTTCGTACTGGAGAAGAGGTATCATTTCTGAATTATTTCTTCGTACGGAGAGTTCGCGCGCAGAAACAGGCATAAGCGGGTTCTGGTGCTTTGTTGCCCAGTAGCAGCGTCAAGAGAGGCGATGCCGACCTTGCATATCGTTTGCATGTTCCAGTAGCCAGTTGTTGACCTTGCGCGTCGTGTGCCCGTAGATCGACTGTTGGGTCCGTGGCGCGAGGCCACTTATATTTATGCCTCTACCCCACGGGCAGCGCGTGTCAGTCTGGTAGGGCTTGGTGGGAGACGGCCAGCGATTGGCCGCTGCGTTGCGTTGGTGCGAGCGAACCCGTCGGCGTGGGTTTCGCGGTAGCCGGAGTTGCAGTAGAGGGGGTAACTGCCGATTGGCTACCAGTCAACTGTAACCATGCCAACTCGGGTCTGGTAACGGGACCATCTTGTGATTGGTCCAGTTCGTGTCTCGAGCAAGATTCAGACTGTGGAATGTTGCCTTCGCCGTGTCATCCTCGTACTGGATCCGTCTTCTTTATTAGATTCGTGGAAAATGTAGACTTACTGCTGATAAATGATTTGAGACGGTTTAATGATTCATTTCAAAGAATATTTCTTTTATATAAAGATATTTTCCAGAAAATTGGTGTATTTCGTAAAAATACAATCGCGCTAATTTTTCATGATTTTTGTAAAAAAAATGAACAATACCTTGAAAAGGATGCATTTTAAAGGAAAATATTGTGCAAAAATGTAGGACTTAATAAATTACAGATTTCTGCTGAGAAACATTTTTTCACGAAGTCAATAGTTCACACGTGCCATTAGCTCTTTCAGTGAACAGAAGAAGTTCCTTGTAGTTTCCCTAATTTATGAATAAGAGATTCAAATATCTTGAAAACCCACAACTATTTTGTATTCAATTGTTTTCTCTATAATCAATAGATCAACCAAAAAAATCAGTTTTGATTTTATTAAGTTGTAGACTTCTGTTTTTTCAATAGTTTTCCTCAAAAAATGTTTAGGAAACAATTCCCGATAATGATAAACAAGCATTTTTTATTTCATCTAAATAAATAGAATGCGCCTGCGTTAATAAATTAAATTTCCGAAGAATAGAGTCAACTTGCCCAATAGTTTTTCGCAATTAATTAATGAATTAATAACTTTGGAGCTTCTCTGGGTGAGGATTATGTGACAAGCGGCAAGTCACATTTGGAGCATGTCGTATTTGCGAAATTTGAAATTCTTATTTTGGTAATTTTTATCTTTTTATGGATTCCAATTTTTGTTGTACATCAGGAGATCGTAAACATCTCCATATACTTACTCCATATACTTTTTAGTTTGAAAATGTACGAAATAAATGTAAAAAACTTTACGATCAACATGTTCACATAAAACACAGAAGGGTGAAATGATTTCTAAAAAATCTATAGGAAGTTTACAGTATCAGCAAAGAGCAACACAAGATGCATCAAACATCTTTTTCGTCAATATTGACAATTTTTCAGTTCACAAAGTATATTAAAAGCTAATCATTGTACATCAATTTTGTTGAATCCACTGGAATTAATAAAACTACCACTGAAATTAACACCAATCTTCATGAATTTTCTAAGTTCCACTTGAATTGAGTCCCATTTAATCCATTTCAATTCGCTTAAATTCTCTTGAGTTTACCATAGATTTAAAGAGTTCAAGAATTTAAGAATTACAGCATTCAAGATTTCAAATTTCTTACAATGATCACGAGAACCATTCGAGGTATTAAAAAAATTAAGGAGTTTATTGGCTTCAGGGTTTCACAATGTATCCAAAAACTACTTCTGAAATAACATTTTTCATTTCATGAATACGTCTTCCATTTTTTCCACCAGTGATTTTCCAACATCGTCAAAGTTTAAGTTACTAGCGTGAAAAAACTTCATTGATTTTAATTTTTTTTTACATTATAGGTACAGGTTCAGTTCCGATTTTCTTAAAAATTACCTTCTTTTAACAATGCAAGATGGCTCTACTTTTAATGGGACTATCGCGGGAATACACGAATTAAAGGTATCCTACTGGATGTATCGTGAGGAAAAGCATACTACAGAATCGCTATATTTGACTTTTATACGAATAGCGAACTGTCATTTTGTTTCATTTCTCAGCAAGCAACATATAGTGCCAGGTCATGATCCCACTCGTCATACTCCAATGAACGTTCTGATGAATATAGGAAATGGCCAATTTTATTCAGCTCACTTTTTCCGAAAATATAATATACAAGAGCATGATCATCGAAGTTCATCCGGAAACTTCGCAGGTGATTTCCCACCCAACTACTACATATATATGTAGCTGTACCTGGAGTCCATATTTATAGTGCACCTTTACAGTACTATTCGTAAGCAAGAGATATCACTCTTTTGTAAGGAAGAGTCAAGCACCTTAAAGGACAATTCAAATAATTTCCTGCAACAAAAACCTGCTGGTACAATTCTTCCATCCTTCTTAAACTCAGTTTCATCCTTTTCAGTATCTTGTTTCATATCTGTGTCTAAAACTACTTCAAGTGAAAATAAATTATATTACAATTTTAGAACACACAATACCTCCGAAAGATGTTTTTCTTTCCAGCTTTCTTTATTGTAGGCAGATATATTTATACTTCCGATTCCTAGTGCCTTGAGATACATCCCATTTTCAATTTTCACTGTCATCGGTTGCAAATATTCTTTGTAATTCACAAACAATTCATAATGATTTGACATGTGATCGCTTGCTCAAGAATCCAAATACCAAACATCCTTGTCAACTGTGTGCAGAAGAGCAAAAACGACTGCTTCTCCAATGAAGGCTTCTCCTTTCGCCTTATCCTACTTGTTCTATTTATCATTATCTTTAAGCAGGCAGTTCACTTTCCAATGTCCTCTTTTATTACATCGGAAACAATTTCAAGGCAATTTCTTATTAATCTTTTGCTTCTAACTTCTGTATGGTTGTTTCATAGCCGCGAGTACCGCATTTTCAGTTTCTTCATGTGCTGAAACTCGCATTTCTTCTATGATTAACCTCGCTGTTAAATTCTGAAGTGTCCAAGTCTCTAGATTATTTGACTCCCAAATTGTGATAAAATGACTCTAACTCGAAGGAAGTGTCACATGACCTATGTCTGAACTGTTCAACCTTTACAGTTTTACTTGCCATATCATCCTTGGGATCTTTTGATAAATTATACTATTTTTGTTGCAATAGTTGAAAGCTCGTTCACGATTTCTGCTAATACACAAAATCACAAAACTTTTCGTACATATGAGACTGGGACCATAACCTGTTAACTTAAGATAATGTCTTCAAGAAAAAACTCAGGATTAAACTATGAAAAAGAATTAGTTTATTGTAAGAACACTCGCCTTTTTTCATTTTTACAGCAAAAATGTTTTCGGAAATAAAAAATTCAGTTTTTCGGACAATCTATGCAAGATACAATAGAATATTGACGTAATAAATTGCTCATCGCAAAAATATGTGAAAATTTGTTTATCAATATTTTTTCATTAGGCGCATAATTTTTGTTCCAATCATGGAAATTATGTTAGAAATTAAACAATTAAATGTTTGGAAAAACAACACAATGCAAATTTATGCTCCTTCACTTGCTATTTTGTCCTCTCATTTATAATCAGACCCACACCCTGGCTACCATGTGATTCACTATCTACTCCTGACCATAGTTCAAGTCCGTTTTTAACTCCACATTTCGGATCACTCTTCTGTCGCACCCCTTCTTCTTGGTTTCAGGGACACATAAAATATCTAGCTCCCTTACGTGCATTGTTTCTCCTAATTGTATTTCCTTCAGTTTATTCACGCCTCTAGCATTCCAAACACACAGTCTACATTTATCGCATGAAACTTTTTCGGATGTACGCCTTTCGTGAACCAAACTTTCAACCCAATCCGAGGCTACTCTACTGTTTGTTTTATTAATTGTTTAAAGTATACGCCCAACTACAAACATTATGCGAGAAATGTATTTTATGAGTAAGAATCATGACCAAACTAATTAGCCAAGTCGCCGTAAGGTGGTGACTATAGTTATAACGTTAGTCTCATCGGACTTCAATCAATCGAGGGAAAGTATAGGGACAAAACTAGAAACGAAAGAGTTATGGTTGGTTTGTGCTGCATACTGAGGAGGGCACCAGCATTCTGCAGTATAGCAATAGATGAGAAAATATGTACATTACTCCAAGCTTACGAAAATTTCCAAAAATTTCATAAAGTTTCATAGTTTTATACAAGTTTCATAAATCCAGTCATAGATGTGAATCATTTGCGCTTTTAGGTTACGAGATCCATGCATAAAAGTAGAAAAAGTACAAAGACCAAGCGCGAAGCGCGAGGTAAATACATTATCGAGCGCAAAGCGTGAGAATCGAAATACATCTTTATATATGAAATAGCAACTTAAGAGATGAAAAAATAATTGTACTTTTTGTTTTGACGGCCCTACCATTAAATATCAGATAGGTGTTGTAATGTTTACTAATTCTAAAGGTTATATGAGTAAGAAATCTAGATAATATGGAAGAATTAAAAAATAAATAAAGCGTTTCATATGATAGTATTTATAAAACGTAGTATCTATTCTAGTTACTTATCGTCTTAGTACATTCACAAACTTTTCAAAAAGTCAGATTTCTATTTTCTAATATTTTGTCTTCTGAGAAAGAAATTATGATTTTTACTGAAACTTTACTCCTTATGTTTGTGGGTATGCTGCTTTTTGAAAGTAAGTGTAATATAATATTAAATTAATATGTATAATTAATGTGCGATATATGTTCTTCAAAATTTGCGCTTAAGAGCTTACAGTTAAAATTTTTAATTTCTAAAGTGTTCAGCTTTAACATTAAAGCACTTTCGTCGATACAACGTTTTAGGCTATATAGGGCAAGAATTATAGTATGTGGTCTAATAATAGACAGTGCCTTAGAGTTTCAAAAGGAATCAAAAACTACTTCAAAAGTAACATTTTCAATTGCATAAATATAAAGTTAATCTTTTTGACCAGTTATTGTTCATAATTTTCAAAAGTTTTAGTTGCTAGTGTACAAAAACTTCATAGATGTCAATTTCTTCTTGATGCAGATGGATATCCCAATTTTGCGGCAAACCATATCGTTTTAACCATGCGTGATAGCTGCATTTTCTATGGACACATCTCGGGACAGCCTCGACATGAAATACCCATCTGGTTGCACCATGACGCAATACATCCTGATGCGCAATATTTTACTTTTATACGAATAGCGGAGTGTCATTATCACGCAACTCTCAGCCGGCTAAATGCACTTTCCGAACCTGATCCTGCTCGCCATACTCCAAGGGACGTTCAGATGAATATTCCTATAATGGGCCAATTTTATACAGCCGACACTTTCCAAGTGTACAATATATCAGAGCATAATCATTCTAATGGGAACGAAAATTTCCCAGGCGATTTCCCACTCGACAACCATATATATGTTGCAGTGCCAGAAGACAAGGTGTATAGTGCAGCTTTACAACACCATCCGTACCGAAGGCATCTCGACAGGCAACCTTATTTATTTCCTGGAATACCTGAGGTGCGTCGCAGTCTATCGTAGGCATATATCAAGAGATATATCCTACTGTGCAGAAATTTTGATATTCAATATATATTACAAGGATATCTAAAGATATACTGAGAATTTATCATTATTGTCTCACATTTATATAATAGGGATGTGCATTGAATGTAGATATATGTACCTCGATCTACCAATTGATTATTTTGAGTCCTATAAATGAAAAAAATATTTATAAAACAATATAAAAGTATTTTCTCCAATGAACTCGCGTTTCTCATCCTATTGAAGCATGTCCAAAACGCGAAATTTTCTATATTATGTTGAACTGTATTATATATTGAATGTATGTTGCATGAATTTTCAAACCTGCATTCGGGACTACTTGTTCAGATATTGCAAAAAAGTACAAATTTCATTATTTGTGATGTTATTCCTGATTTTGAATTAATCATAAGTAGATAGACAACCAGACCGATCATAAAATTTAATTTGAAATCTAAAATAATTCTCTGTATGAGTCATACGCACCTGAAACAAAAAAATAAATTTACACCTCAGCATTCAGTACAAAAATAGTTTTTTTTTAAATATTCAAGATAGAAATCTAAACTTATTTTAGTACGATGTAAAGTTTTTGTTAAGTTTATTTTAAAACCTTATTAATTAACCTTTCACGGTGTCTACTCAAATTCCGGAAAAATTCCGTGAAAATTTCAGACTTATTTAAGGTATCTCTAGATTTTTCCAGACATAATGTTTTTTCAGTCCTTATGAATATATAACTGGATAGAAATAGTACTTTATATATTATATATATATAGTTAAAAGTTTGTCATAAGGAAAACCGCAGGATTTCGCCGGGAGCGGGTGCTAATCTGAAAAATTGCACCCGCTCCCAGCGAAATCGCGGTAAAATTTCAGCTGTAACCACGTCTCACGACCGTGAGATAGGCGGTTACAGTCTGCGACGAACTCAATACGATGGTCCGGCAAAAGTCTCGTGCACGATGAGGACACCGAGCGACCCAAGGACGACCGCCTTCTGCATTTTCCCCGCAAGTGTCTCAGCATTTTGTTGACACGCAGGGATGCTTTTCAGGCTATTAACCAGTGCAACCTTGGCACTTCCAAGAGCGCCGATGATCAAGACGATTAGCTTAACAGAATATTCCGGGTATAACCATCGCAACTCTCTTATAAGGTCTTTATACCTTTCTTTCTTTTCTTTCTCCTTGGCTGTGACGTTTTTGTCAGCTGGTGCCGAAAATTCGATAACGAACATGGTTCGTTTCTCGAAGTCAGGGAGAACTATGTCAGGCCTCGAGTGCGCAACAGAAACAATTGTGGAGAATATGAAGTTCCAGTATATGCGGTACTTCTCATTTTCGACAATTAACTCTATTTCTCTAGGAGCATTTAGCGGAGAGGTATTTGGGCTAATGCCATAAGAGTGACAGAGATGGTAATAAAGCACTCTTAGTGCCGCATTGTGCCTTTGGATGTAGGTCGTTCCCGCATGAGTTGGACAACTAGATAGTATGTGTCCTAGATGCTCGGGGTGTGCATGACACGCTCTGCAGCTATCATCGGGAATGTCTTGGCTCAAAATGTGGCGACGGTATGCTAGAGTGGAAATGACACCGTCTTGACATGCCAAAATGAAGCCCTCCGTGCCCGACTTCAATCCGGGTGATCTAAGGAAAGCAAACGTTAGCTCATACGACATCGACTGATCTTCCACATTTCTGTGGAAGATGCCGTGCATCCTCTTGTCGAGGAGCTGTTCGTGGAAGTTTTTCTCCTGTGCTTTCTTAATCCGGGCCTTCAGGAGTGAGTATTTAAGATGGATAAGATTTGATGCATTTTGCTCAGCCCTAATATTGAAGTCAAGGCCGAGTGTTTCAGCAGCCTACTTCGCTGCTTTGTACAGAAACGCCCCTTTTCCCACTTCTTCATGTTTCCTGACCATTTTAAGAAGAGGGTCTTGTCCATTTGAGTCAGTTTTGAATGAGTCAGTTTTGAAGACATTCAAGATTCAGTATTCCGCGACCACCTAGGCGGCGTGAGATGTAAAGTCGCGGAACAGAAGACTTAAGGTGCATGCTCTTGTTCATGTGCAAAACCTTTCGCGTCCCGATATCAAGGGATCTGAGCTCGTCCTTCGTCCATGGAACCACTCCAAATGAATAGAGTACTACCGGGACGGCAAGCATGTTCGTTGCAGATACTTTGTTTCTCGCCGACAGTTCGGAAGACCAAATCTGCCGGATGAGACGTTTGTATCTGCATCGGAGAGTATCCTTTATAGATGTCGCGTCCTGAATGCGGCTCTGTGGCACGCCCAGGTATGTATAGGTCTCTCCAGCGCGAAGGTGTCGTATAGCGCTTCGGTCAACGAGCTCAGGATCTTCGGGGATGCCATTAGGTTTTTCTTTTTTCAAATTAACCTTGGCGCATTTCTCTAACCCGAATTCCATTCCAATCTCTTGAGTGTACTCTTTGACAATTTTCAGAGCTAGATGTAGTTTCTCTTGATACCTAGCATAGATCTTAAGATCATCCATGTAAAATATATGAGTGACCTTATGCTTTCGGTTTCCAGGTTTGCCGCAGAGATACTTCCGGAATGGCGAAGTGCGAGAGATAGTGGCAATAATGTGAGGCAAATGAGGAGAGGGCTCATGGTGTCGCCCTGAAATACACCTCTCTGAAAGGTGATACTGTTAGTGATCACACGATGTTTTCCAGATGAGATAGTAAATCTGGTTTTCCAAAGCGGGATTAATGTCTCTATGTACCTCACGATGTGTGGATGAACCTTTAGGCTTTCCAACAGACAGATGATAAGTCTATGGGAGGTTGAATCGAAAGCTTTCCGGTAATCAATCCAGGCCATCGATAGAAATCGCTGATAGTATGCTGCGTCTTTACAGACACATCTATCGATGAGCAAGTTCTCCCGACATCCTGCTACGCCTTTCTTTGAGCCACGTTGTTCATACATCTCTCGCCATACAGGTCCAATTGTCCGAACAATCCTATCATTTAGAATAGCTGTGAAGATCTTATACAGTGTGTTCAGACAAGTTATTGGCCTGTAATTCTTAGGGTCAGCTAAGTTGCCCGTCTTCGGCAGGAGCACTGTGCGCCCTTCCACCAACCACCCCGGAATAGGCTCTTCCGACTTTAGATATGAGGTGAAAATTCGGGCCAGATGCTGGTGGGTTGAAGGAAACTTCTTCCACCAGAAGGTCTTGATGCCATCTGGTCCCGGAGCGGAATAGTTCTTCATGCCTCTTGATACGTTTTTCACCTCCTCGGTAGTGATAGGTGGGCATTCCTCCTCAGCTGTGATGAGGGCATTGCACAGCTCCTTGAAGCTGTTTATGTTCTTTGAGCCTTCTTTAAGTGGATGTTGGACTTCGTAGACTTCTCTCCAAAATGCTTCGACCTCCTCTGGTTTGGGCAGATGGTCGACAGTAACTGGAGGGTCTTGGAAGAGTCGAGATGGGTCAGACGAAAACTGTTGATTTTCTCTGACCCACCTCTCTTTTCGCTCTAGACTTCTCCTAGCGTCAGATAGTACTCGTATTCTGTCAACAATATGCTGCCTGATGGTCAGTAGCTTTGACTTGTTGATTGTGTGATGACGGATCCGCAGTTCGCGCGCGAACTGTCGAACCTTGGCAGTGAAAGTCCTGCCAGATGTTATGTAGTCAATCACACACTGAATGCGGGACGCGTACTGTCTTGCCCAGCCTATCTTTGTGCTAAGTTGATGCATTCGTCTTTTGGTCTTATGATCAACCGTTGGTTTTGTTTTACGGTTTGCATCTGCGAAAGTTCTCGCTGCATTGTACACACTACAATTGATAGTCCAGAGGTCGGATTGTTTGGAAAAATCTCCACGAAGCTCATCATCCAGTTCAGTCAGATCTTTGGGCTTGGGAGAAACCTGAATGTTGATGCTTCTCCGGGTCTTGAAGCATCGTTCTCCCTCTATTGGATGCCTGTTCGAGGCTGGTCTCAGTTTCGCCTATCTTTCTCTGTTGCCGGCTTGTTCTGGCTGCGGTTGTGTAGGCGCTCCGCTTATATAACCCCTTTTCCCGAGGTCCTCGGCACGGTTTCGCAGACGTTTTTGCGAAAAATCCGAGAGTTCTGGGTGTTTCTCGCACCACAGAGCATGCAGTCGCGCCATGTAACCTTTTCGTTCAGGGGCCATACTGGTAGCATAGCACTCCAGCAGGTCGTCCCTGAGTCGATCCGTCCACTCAAAAGTAACGAGATTCCGCCGGTCAATCGCATTGACTCCGTCTTTATTGGCTCCCCCAACTCTAGGGTAGTCGGCATTGTTGTCCGACCCATTGTCGGGAGCCCTGCGCGTTCGATTGTTTTGAACCGCACTTCCTACAACTATGTTTGGTGTTGTCATTGTTGTTCCCACGAGCAGCTAGGGAAAAGGGTTAGTCCATCCTTGTAGAGCCCCGCGTGCAAGGATAAGGCTGATAATCTGAGAGGTCGCCCGGTATCCCAGAGTCACCGTTTGAGACACCTCACCCAGGTGCCATTCAGCTTTCGGCACGGTTATAGAACAACGGGCAATCACTGTAGATTGGCCCATTGGTAGTCCAGGTATTTGAAATACATCTTCCTCAGGGAAGTTGTGTTCGTAATAGAAGTTTGAAACATGCTGATCTTTTTTCAAAGGTCTCGTCACTCTAAGAATTAAGCTCGGTTGTCCAGGTATTTAAAATACATCCCTCTCGAGAGAGTTGTGCCCGTAGCTTAAATTTAAGACACGCTGATCTTTTTTTGAAGGTCTCGTCATTTTAAGAAGTAAAGTCGATAGTCCAGGTGTTTACAATACATATTCTTCGGGGAAGTTATATTCGTGACTGGAATTTAAAACACGCTGATCGGTTTTCAAAAGTCTCCTAATTCTAAGAATTAAACACGGTAGGCCAGATGTTTGAAATACACCTTCCTCGAGGAAATTGTGTTCATAACTGAAATTTTAGACACGCTGATCTTGTTTTGAAGGTCTCGTCATTTCAAGAAGTAAACTCGATAGTCCAGGTGTTAAAAATACATCTTCCTCGAGGAAGTCGTATTCGTAACTAAATTTAAAACACCTTGATTGGTTTTCGAAGGTCTTGTCATTCTAAGAATTAAACCCAGTAGGCTAGGTGTTTCAAATACACCTTCCTTGAGAAAGTTGTGTTCATAACTAAAATTTTAGACAAACTCGTGGGTCCAAGGTGCCTCTTGCTTCTTTTCTGAACGCAGCTTCCTAAGGGAAGATGTATTTTGAATAACTGGACTACCAGATTTACTTCTAAGAATGACGAGACCTTCGAAAACCCATTAGGGTGTCTTGAATTTCATTTATGAACGCAATTTTTTTGAGAAAGATATATTTTAAATACCTGGACTATCAGGTTCACTTCTTAGAATGACGAGAAATTCAAAAAATTATAAGTGTGACTTAAATTTTAGTTATGAATACAACTACCTCGAGGAAGATGTATTTCAAACACCTGGAGTACCAAGTTTATTCTTCAAAATGGCTAGATTTCCGAAAGAAGTTTGAAAAATCTCAAATTTCTATTCTGATTACACTTTCTTTGGAGAAGATGTACTCTGAATATGTGGACAACACCATGGTTACTCCTTGGAGAAACGAGACCTTGGAGAAAATGTCAAGGAATTTCAAATATTTATTGTGAACACACCATCCTCGAAGATATATTTTGAACATCAAGACTACTAGGTTTACTTTTCAGGCTGGCTAGACCTTCGAAAAACGGTTTAAAAATCTTAAATTTCTATCGTGAACACATCTTCCTCGGGTAAAATGTATTTCAAGCATCTGGACTACCAGGTTCACTGAAAAGTCCTGCAAATCGACAATCGATCCTCGATCGAGATTTACTGCCATTTGCAAACAAACTTCCACAATCTCAATAATTATAAATTTGAATGAACGGAGCTAAGTAAATGATTTTTTTTTTCAAAATTTGGTTAACAATTTAATTTCAAACGGATTTTATTCTTCATCATTCAGTTCAAAAGTTTAAATAATTGCATAATCTGTTGAGTAGTTAAAATTTAATGACAGATAATTGACCTCGAAATTTAAATCAATTTGACTACGATTATAGATATCAAAACGTTGCATCATTTTGATCCATTTGCCTATCAACTTGCTAGCTGGTAGTTTTGTGTGTTTGATACCTTTGTACAGAAGCTTTGTTTTGATCAAATATCGCTGTTTTATCATGTTTCTTTGTATCAATACATCTCTTCTTCGCTGTTATCGTAGTTTTTCTTGGCATACTTCTTTAAGACAGAAAAAAAAAGGACGAGTTCACTAACTTGCCAGATTTGACTAATTGTTCCGGTTTTATCCATCGAGCATTGATTGATTCAAAACTAAGTACAATCACGTATTTTGACTCCATAATTATGAAAATGATTGTGAAAATACTCGAAAATCTGATTCCTATGGTCAAAACACCACGAAACGGTGTTTTTTCACCTTTTACCTATATTTCGACAAATAGTGGCTTGGGAGAAAAGAGTCTTGAATAAAATTTGTAGCTCTGAAAAAAATACGTCTTTTATGTTCTTCTATCGAGGTGCTGCCCTCACCGTACTACGAAGTCGAGAGCTGGTTTTCTCATTCTTCGTAAAATATGACGGTAAAGCAGTTGAAAGATTTTTTAAGGTTAGAAAAGTTTGACATGTATCGCTTCATAAACGAAACACCGCACTTCCGAATATAATAATTATTATTAGTGCAATGTCTAGGCACACCGAAATTACATATTTGGAATAAATAATTAAAAATTAATAATGACAGAAGCACTGATATGATGTTAATAAATAAATTGATTTTTGAGAGTAATACCGTCAAAAAGATAATTATGTTTATATTTTGTTAAATATTATTATAATTTCTAATACGTTAATGTTTCTATAAATGATAGACAAGATATTTTAAATTATAATATTTTGCACTTTGAAGTTTAATTTTCATTATTAGTCTGAACCAAAATTTGAGTGCATTTAAGAATGTACAGAATTTTTGCAAATCTGAAGCTTGAGACAGGTTTTTTGCATAGTCTTTCAAACAAATTACAAAAAACGCTCTCAAAAATCGAATTTTTAATTAAAAAAGAAAAACTGAGACGAAATTTCGAGATAAATCAGGGCTGAAAAAACTTTTCTTTGATAAATATTTTTTGAAATTAAAATAATCAAATTAAATTTTTAATTTTTTAAAATTCCAAATGACAATAATTGAAAAATATATATATTTCTGGATGAAAATTTTTGGTTGAAAATGTACATAGTATTTCTTTAAATTACAACAAAAATGTTTTCAAAAATCGAATTCTTAATTTTTAAAAACTTCGAGATAAATTAGTGCTGATTTGAATCATGCAAAGTTTGTTTGGAAAATATTATTAGGTTCGAAGAACTTTTAAGGAGAAATTTTTTTTCTGTTTGAGGCGCATGTGTTTTTACATTAATTTGTTTATACGATTTTTATTTTAACTTCAAACAATAACTCAATAAAAATCTAAATATTAAACAAAAATTTCTTTGATAGAAAAATATTTTATTATGGTATTTTTAATAAATAAATAATATTTATTAAGAAACAATTTTTTTATTTATTAAAATTCTACAATTTTATAATTAAGGGATATTCTAGTTCGGATATTTTATAATCAGGCAATTTTATGTCGGGAATTTTCAAATTCGGTAATATTATAAACTCTTCGGGAATTTTCCAATTCGGAAATTTTATTGTTTTTGGAATGTTATTATACGGGAATTTTACAGTGTCAAGAATTTTATTTTTGGGGATTTTAATGTCGTCCCTAGAAGTACAGCAAATTTTCAGAATTTGGAATTTGCTATTTCATAGAATTATTTTCTTCACTTGTGGTTTTAAAATTTTTTCAAGCATGCGTGGAATTTTTAAGTATGAAAATACACTAGAGAAAAAATTGACAATTATATACAATTTGGCATTAAATACCAAATCCCGAATTTTGAAAATTTACTGTAATTCTAATTTCGATCCTGGATCTTGTCGATTTTCCTACTGTATTTATTTATTTTTTTTAATTTATTATACAAGCATCTTTAAACCACAAATTCTTATTTATCTTATCTCATTAAATACAAAAATTCACTGTATATCCGATTTTGATTCCTGGGTATTGGCGATTTTTTTCCTGGTGCATTTTGGTCACTGGAAAACGAGGGTGAATTAAATAGGAATTATCTCTTAGAAAATAACTGTTTAAAACCCGAAAAAAATAGATACTTTTTTGACCTCGAGGTATGTAAAAAAGTTTTAACTTCAGAAAATTTAAAAACTCTGCAAACAAGAAATTTTTTTAGCATTTTTTTAGCGCAAATAACCAAAGTACATGCAAAGATATTATATATCTTTGCTGTACATATGTCTATCCATTCCCAAAAAGTTCAGTTATTGGTACTGAAATTTCAGTACACACAACAATGGTTTAAATTTCCCCAATATTATGTCACTAATATATCGCTAAATTGTTCTGCAGATTTCAATTTTAATTTGTATTCTTCTCAATTTTGTATTTAATATAATTTCTATTTTAATATAGTTCAATATGTTATTTGAAAGACTCGACGTTTGTCCTTCTAATATCTTGTAGATTTTTCTATTAAAGAATAAATCTTTGCAAGTTTCATTGTTTAAAAATAAGTAGGATCTAAAACTTTTATTTTCAATTAAATATGAGTCTGATACTTTCAATGAAAATCGAGTGGTTTTATTTCTACAAGTTTATTTCTACTGAAAGTATTGGAGTCTTATTTAATTGAAAATAAAAATGTTAAGTCTTACTTAGTTTTAAGCAATGAATCTTGAATCAGATGTATTCTTTAACAGAAAAATCTATAAGATATTATAAGAAGAAACGACAGATTTAAAAAAAAAAATCTTGAACTATATTAAAATAGGAATTATATTAAATAGAAAATTTACAAGAATAAGAAATTTTAATTTAATTAAAAAAATTAAAATTAAATATTCGAGGGGAGTTAACCACATGCAATTTTTATCTTTATCAGAATTCAAAACTTCAAAGAAATCCAAACAGATTATAATTAATTCAAAGTATTCAAAGAATCCCAAAAAATCAAAAGCAGTAGGAACTATAAACCTTATATAGGGTGCATCTCAGCAACTAAGGGTTCGATTATGATATTACTAAAAAAAAATGGTGTGTCGTTGACAAGAATGTTCTTAAACGGTTTTTATGTTATCATGACCCCAAAGTAAAATGGTGAAAGTCGTAGGACCCAATGTTTGGCCAATTTTGAGAAAACATCCTTCTAAGTTTTCAGGACCATGAGACACATCGTTCGTCGCCAATTTGTAGACTTGAGAAATATCCTCTTCCAACTTGTTCGAAATTCCAGGCGGTAGCGCACCTGGTTTTTAAACGTAAGGTTCGGGGCTGAATTCCCGCTGCTTGTAGTTTTTTTCAGTTTTTAAAATATTTTTTTTAGAAAAAATATCAATATATTCAATTCCCTTCTAATAATTTTTTTTCATTTATGCAAACATTAATATTTTAAATGCTTTTTTCAATGAAAGACTCACTTCTTCGAAATATTGTCGTTTTTTCCAAAAAAATCTTTTGCATGAATTAATTAATTTATTCATCAATAATTCATATTTTTATATTATTTTATTTTTTATTATTTTTATTTCATTTATATTCTGATTTTGAATATGTTTGCGAAATTTAAACAAATTTGTTAAATCAATAACATTCATAGGATTTTAATAAATAAAAAGTCAAATATTTGGGCCTAGGTATTTCCAAATTTTACTTTGGAGCCAAGATCTTTATTTACCAAAATTATTAATCCACACAGAAAACACACTACCGGGCGCTCCCTTGTAAGATATATATTTTTGTGAATAATCCTAGTCGATTATATCTCAGTAGTATAACTATGTTTAAAAATGTGTATTTTTGTTTTTTTAGAACTTTATAAGTGAGAAATTGAAGTTAAAATTGAAATTAAGCAAAAGAATTCCTAAAAATTAAAAAGAATTCAATAATTTTTTGTGAACCGTAAAATGCCCTGGAATTTTTTTCCTCGATTAAAACGGCCATCTGAATTTCTTAGTCTTCTTAAAATTATTATATTCATTGGTATTTTTCTGTAAAAATACGAGTAGTTCTACTTTTTCGTACTTGTGCAAAATTTCCGATCAAGGATTGAAAAATCTTTTAATTTGATTTGTTTCTTCAAATTAATTTTTGTGGGACTTTTGTGATAACAGAGAAAAACTATCCAATTAGGGGTTTTAAGGGTTTAAAAATGGTGTTTCATTTTTTTTCATAGAGTCCTCTAATAAGTAAAGGTAAAAAAATGGATAGAACCAAAAATATGTACTTCATAGAGATGAACAACTTTTATTGAAATAATTTTCCAATACCAGCAACAATCTTGAAGTAAATAAAGAAAAACGTGTCTTTCCCGGGTTTTCGGGTTCACATTTTATACAGCTGCGGTTTTTAGGTAAGAAGGTGAAGAGTAGGATCACAGGGTCTTTTATTTTCTCAAATTAGTAATTTACGCTACGCCGGACAACTGATATTACCTCTCGTATTAGCCCTTATGTAAAACTTACTTTTAGACATATTAAATAGGGTGATTTTCCACGAAAATAGGGTAATGATATGGTGGAATAAATTCTGTCAAATACAATTAATGTAAATACCATATTGAATGCAATATGAAACACTTTTAATTCCTGAGATTTCAAGTCGAAATATATATTGAATTTTGAACAAACAAGATTAATTTTCTTATCAGAAAGACGAATTTTCAACAAAATACATAAATTTTTATATCAAGTAGTTGAATTTTCAACTTATAAAGGGTACATTTCTAACCAAAAATGGATAAGTGCAATTTTCAGATAAAAAGAAATAATTTGGAACCAAAACACCGAATTGTCAACAAAGAAAGTTAAATTTTAAACCAAAGAGGTGAACCTTGAAAAAATATGAATTTTGAACAAACATGAATTTTCAACAAAATACATTAACTTTCAACACGAAAATATGATTTTTTAACCAAAGAATTAATTTTCTACAAAAAAGTTAAATTTTCATAAAAATAGTTTAATTTTTAGCCAAATAGTTAAATTTAAACCAAAATATGAATTTTTAACAAAAAAGTTTATTTACAACCTTATACTTTAATTTTCTTTTAAATTGTTGAATCCTTAACCAAACCAGACTAAGTTTGACTCAAACTGGTACATTTTTAATAAAAAAGGATGAATTTATAACCAAACAGATTAATTTTCGACCATAAAGACGAATTTTCAAGAAAATACATGAAATACATGAAAATGCCAAAAAGTTGAATTTTCAACTTATAAAAAGATACATTTGTTACAAAAAATGGATAAATGCAATTTTCAGATAAAAAGATTAATTTTTAACAAAAAAACGAATTTTCAACAAAATATTTACATTTTCAACCAAACAGATTAAATTTCAACAACAGTGATAAATCTTTAAAAAAAATGAATTTTCTTTAAGAGTTCAATCCAAAAGATGACTTTTTAACCCAGATGATTAATTTTGTAAAAATGGAATAGTTAAATTGTCAACCAAAGGAGGTGAATCTTATCGAATATGAATTCTTAACAAACTAGTTCCACTTTCAACCAAAGTCGTTCAATTTTCAAACAAAATGATGAATTTTCCAGCAAAAAGAATATTGCTCTACGAAAAAAAGACGAGGTATCAACAAAATTGTTGAATTTCAAAGCCAAAAAGATGAATTATCTATAAAACGGTGGAATTTCCAACCCAAAATATATAAAAAAAATCGAATAAAATAAAAAATAATTCTATTATACAATTGTATTGTTTAATTATAATTTATTTAATTCGTAATCAATTGCACAAACATAAAAATTTACGAATTATTGTTTACTTAATATAATAACCGTGAGGGAGGTGGTAGTGATTCTATAAAATTTAACTCTACATCTAAAAACTCTAATTTTACACGCGAGAAATCTACACAATCATATTTATTAAACAAATTGATTATTTTCAATTTCAACTCAATATGGTTATGAATCCTACACCATAACATTCTATGCAAAATAATACTTCAAATTTTGTGAATTTAAATAAAGTCTACACAATAAACAAAAATTCAACATAAAATATTTAATAAATAATTTTTTGAAAATTTCAATTATTTTGTGTACAAACTTGCGGTGTGTAATTTTACAGTGTTGAGTTTACATTTAAAACATTTCATTTGTTTAATAAATATTCTTGTGTATAGAGTTTTCGCCTGTAGAATTAGCGGTGTAGATTTTGCAAAAGTAGAGTTTCATTTAGTAGAATTTCAACTGCCCCTTTTTCAAAAGAACAATTTTCTGCATTATTATAAAAATTGACTTCAGTCAAATAATAGAGTATTTAAAAAAATGAGAGTAATACAATCGCAAGTTTATTAATTATTAGTTACTATTAAAAATTTGTCACTTGCATTATTTGTGAACAGTTAATATTAATTGCAATATAACTGAACTTTTTCATAAAAAATGTAGCAGCTGAAAATATTTATTATGAAATAATTACATTTTAATTAAACTCAATCGTACATCTTATCTTTTACACATTTCCTTAATGCGCAATTTATTCGAATAATTGAAAATAATAGTTTAAAATATCTGTGATATAAAATTTTTATTTTATATTTTCAAGTATGTACCGACTGAGTATCGGCTATTCGATGGACTTGTTCGGAGGGAGAAGAGAGCGGAGGCAAAGGAGTTCGTGGGCGCAATATGCGGGTTGAGAGGCATGGGGGGATCGGGCAATTTTCGCCGGGAGCGCCGTCTACAATTAGTTCCTCGAACTATACCCCGTGCCGCATCTAGGCTTATAATATCTTTGGTTTCGGCATCGCCTATTCATTCCCTTGACCGCGTCACATGCGGATCAAAAAGTCACACCTGTGACTAGATAGAGAAATAATGTAGGTCAAACCTTTTTTACAACGTCACTTGTGGCGGAAAGACACCCCTGTCTCGTGGTAGACAGGTGTACCAGCAGTCCCATTTCAAACAATTCTACACTTTGTACCAACATTTTCCTTAATAAAATAAACAGAAGAAACAAAAATTGTATAGTTTTTTGGGGGTTTTGACTGTAAAAATCAAATTTGCGGGTATTTTCACTATAAATTTCGTAATGAGCATCATACATCGGTATACAAAGTTGCAAATGATTCGGAGGGAAGTACTTTTTGGAACTTTATCCTTTCGGTTAAACTGTACAAAACACTATTAAATGTTAAGGAGAAAAATTGTACATCACAAAAAGGTCTATAAATTTAGTGATTACTATTCTTTTGATGAAACGAATAGTTTTAAAAGATCCATGCCGAAAAGTGGGGAAAGTTAAAAGATTGAGCGCATCACGCAAGGTGAACACATAATGTTATATAAGTAATCATTCCAGTAAATATGGAAATTTTTCAGAATAAGGTGATCAATCTTCGTACATCCACTTGTTTAATTTTCAAGAATAAATGAAGCGTTTTATAGGATGGAAGTCATAAAACTTGGTATATATAGCAGTTATTTGTCGTGTCGGTAATTTTACAAAATTCTTGAAAAATCAGATTTTTATTTTCTCTTATTTTGTCTGCTGAGAAAAAATGAAGATTTTTACTGCAATTTTACTCATTGCGTTCATTGTCTTCCTACATTTTAAACGTAAGTGTGATATAATATTAACAACAATATGCATTATAAATATCGCAGGGTTGCCAGATTGGGCGACTTATCGCTGAATGGGCGACTTGGACTGAATTTGTCGCGATAAGAAATTTAAAAAGTCGTCGGGCAACAAATTGGGTTACTTTTTTAGCACTTCGGCGATTTTTGAGATTTTAATTTTGACCAATAAGAATTTGAGATTCCGCTCTAAAAATCTAATCACAGCATTCTTGAATAAATGGTACATGTAAATATTGTGCTTCCTGATTGGTGAATGCGTATTTGACTGTTAGCCAATGATTAGTAATCGGCTAAGGAAACAGCGCCGGAAGACGGCTGATATCCTGAGTGTGCACAATAGTTACCTGTGTATTTTACGTTATGTTGCCCAAAAAGGACAAAGAAAGATCCATTTCGCGCACTCGTGATTTCCGCGATCTCACATCACAGCAGTGAACCCACTAAGTGATTTTAAGTTATAATGTTGGCCATACATTATAACCTGGAGGTCTGGGGTTGGGCCATTTTGGGCGAAGTAAGTTGGCAATTTGGGTGACTTGCTCAACGCTATATCTGGCAACCCTGTATGCTCTATACGATTTTAAAAATGTTTATTCATGAGCTTACAGTTAGAATTGTTAGTTCCCAAAGTGACCAGATTTAACATTAAAATATTTTTGTTGATACAACTTTATATCTGAAGAGCCTTCCATTTGTTATAATATATTCCAACTGTCTACTTTTAGATAATTTTCCATAAGAATAACCCTTTTTAAAATCTTTGAGGACTAGAACTAGGGAAAACTATTTAATACTACACAGTGCGCCTAATATATTATCAAATCAGAGGTCTGCTTCACATTGCACAATTTAAAATTTGGAAAACGCAAAACAGACTAATTTTGATTCTGGAGTGGATTCTAAAAAGTATAGTAAGATATAGTAAGGTGTTTGTTGGCTTCACAATTTCGAAAGGCATCGAAAAACTGCTTCGAAGATACGTTTTTAATTTCATGAATACATAGCTCATTTTTCAGACCAGTGATTGTTGAAAATGTTAAAAGTTTGAGTTTATAGTATAGAAAAACTTAATAATTATCAATTTTTTTTCACTAAACGAAATGCAGATGGATATTCCAATTTTCCTGCAAACCAAATGGTTTTAACAATGCATGATGGCTGTACTTGCAATGGACACATCGTTAGACGCTCTCGAAATGAAATACCCGTCTGGTTGCACTATAACGCAGAGCATCCTGATCTCCACGTCGTTTTTATACGAATAAGGATGTGTCACTTTGTTGTACTTCTCAACCAGCCACATATAATTTTCGTACATGATCCTGCTCATCATACTCCAAGGAACGTACAAATAAATATAGAAAATCGCCAATATTATTTAGCTAACGCTTTTCAAGTGTACAATGTATCACAGCATAATCATCATAATGGAAACGAATATTTCCCGGGCGATTTTCCACTTGACAACCACATATATGTAGCAGTGCCAGAAGACAAGGTGTATAGTGCTGCATTACAACACCAACCGTACTTGAGGCATATCGACAGGCAATCCTATTTATTTCCTGGAATATCCCCAGGGCGTCGCAGCATCTCTTAGGCGTATACCGAGATAGATATCCTACAGTGCAGAAATTCTGATGCTCATTAAATTTTTCTAGGATATCTCAAAACATCCTGAGAATATCTCATTATTGCTTTTACTTTTTATGCAAGGGATTTCCTGTGACTGTAGATGTATGTATCCTAATCTACGAATTATTTTGAACTCTATAAATTAATAAAATCATCATAAAACAACATAGAAGTATTTTTTCTGAAGGAACTCGCGCTTTTCACCCGATTAAAACATGTGCAAAAGGCGAGATTTTCTATATTATGTTGAACTCTATTATATATTAAATGTATGTTATACTAATATATGAACCTCCATTTGGGCAATTTTCTGGGTGTTTTTAAGACGAACAATATTTCTTTTCTTGCTTTCGTCGTGTTTTGCGTTCTACAGCCATACATTTGAATTTTTTATTTTCTAATGGCTTTTCCTGCTTTAAAATGAAACACATGGGCTTTGCCCAGGTAAAATCCCATTATAATATTAACGACCCCGAGCTACGGATTCGTAAAGTAATTTTTAAGAAATTTTGACGAGGTTCGCAATAAAATTCACGCACTGTAGTAGTATACATATACCTTATCTCGTGAGACAATGATTCTCCTTGATATTTACTGAAGCAAACAAAAAACAATTCACTTAATACTTCGAAGGATAATTTTTATCATAATTTCGTCTTTGAAAAATGTTTCAAATCAGTACAATTTCAAGCTAAAAATATATGTTTATAATATACTTTGTGTAAAAGTTACTTGTGTATATATTAGAGTATTTCTTATTGATACTTGATAAAATTAATCATACTTGTTACTTTGAGCATACATTTTTATCATGATTTCGTCTTTTACAAAAGTTCCCAATCATTTAAATTTTAGGTTGAAAATATATGTATATAACACATTTTGTGTCAGGCCAAAGAAATTCGAAAAGTACAAAATAAGGGCCACCCTAATATATATTAAATTCATAAAAGAAAATTCATCGTTTGAATTTCATTATGCCTTTTTCAATTGAGTGTTTGTTAACCTTGTTTTATTTTCTCACTTATATCATAGATACTTAAATGATGAGGAAGATGATTTTAATTCTCAATTTCTGTTACTGCGTAAAGTTTATAATTTTTATTTAGGATGAAACTGTTCATTTATTTTTCCAGCAGTTGTGTTTTGTTGTGTCAATAGATTCTCTAAAAAGAGTGTAGACCTTAGGGTCCTCATGGCTATTTAAAATATTCATGGAAAAGTGTCTAAGAATGGCACTCTTTGGCAAAGAATGTGCGGATCATGGGCCTCATTCTCAAAAGTAAAAATTTATCAAGTGAACCTGGAAGGACCTACCAAGAAAAATATAAGAGTATGAGTAACGTCATTAACATGACATTCCTGCACATGATATGCTGTTAAACGCTGATGAATAAAGTGAGTAATGAGATAATCCTCAAAGTATGCGATGTAGAAGAAACACTAGTTGACATATATGAAAGAAAGTCGGTAAAATATTTTGGGAATGTTGAGAGAATGAAATATGTCTATCAAGGTAAAGTAAATGGCACTGTGCGCAGAGGCAGACCGCGGAAATGATATGAGAATGAGACTCTAATTCGAAAAGACATAAGAAGCCATAGAAACACAAGAGCTTGCATGAGAAAATTCATGGACGTTAAGGAAGCTAAAAAGGTATGCCAAGACAGGAAAGCGTGCCGACAATTAGTTTATAAAAAATGAATGAAGATGAGTGTCAGTGGAGTGAATGACGCCTGAAACAAAATATCTTAGATACTAATGGGTCCAAGTGGGGAGCTTTACACAATTACTTTGTGAGGCTCTTCTCTTAGGGTGATTGCCAGAGAGATTAATCAACAACCTGCTTCGGATTAGTTTTGAAATACAATATTATTAGGCCTTTGAAGATTTTATAAAAAGTATTGCACTCCAACGCGAAGGTACGCATAGGGTACTAGGTCATTTGAGAGACCCGGAAACAAATGGTAACTGGGATAGATTAGTTAGCTTATGCTTTGGAACGAGTCTGTTTATTACAATAACTTGGTATAGGCATAACATGATCCACTTGTATACTTGGTACAGAGGTTGAAGCCACATTATGATTGACATTGTTCTGACGGATGAGACACCGAGAGGGCTAGTAAGGGATACAAGGTTTATGAGAAGTTCTGAGTTTGGAATGGATCATATTCTCCTAGGTCTGAAAATAAACCTAGACCAAGGATAGAGCCAAAAGAAAATTGAAAAGATGAAGCAGGCCTGAATTAAGACAGAGAATTTGCACAAACCGGCAGTGCAAATAGTTAAAGTAAATCATTGTCAGGATTGCAAATAAAGTGTGTGGCACTGCGTTCAAAAAAAGAGCAAGCGGTGAGACATGGTGAAATTATGAATGGTGCAATAATGAAAGAGTTTAAAAAAACATTATAGAGACAAAAACGAAAAAGTCAAAATACTAGTTAAAAAGCAAGGGTTATATCAGACCGGGAGAAGATACGAAAATGCAAAACGGTTTTCAAGGAAGTGAGAAATAATATTGAAAATCGTTCAAGGTCAAAAAAAAAGGAGTAGTGGTATAGAGTTAGACGGCATTAGGAATAGCAAGGGTAAGTTGGTATATGATAAGGACGAAGCAAGAGACTTTAATAAAGACTTTTTCAAACAATTATTGGGAGGTGAAGCTATGGGGCAGCACAACGGCTACATAGGAGATTATACGTCAGAAAATCCGTTTGAAAGAATCTGTGCCTCTGATATTAGGGATATAATTAAGAACTTGAAGAATGGTTAGGCTGCTGGTGTGAATGGTATAACCCCTAAAAAGCCTAAAAGTGGTGGCCAATATGTAGGATCAAAGCTGATGAGATAGCCACTTAAAAGATAAGGAAAATTAATTTACTTCATCTACCATGCAATATTGAATACAAGTTGTAATTTTTATTCATTATGAACGTTATATGGGCAATAAATCTAGTAAATATGGAAATTTTTAGACTGAGATGAGGATTCTTCCTTCTCCCACTTTTTCCATTTTGAAGAATAAATAAAGAGTTTTATTGTACAGTAATTATAAAAGTTAGTATATATAGCAGACATTCATCGTGTAAGTTCTTTTACGATCTGCTTGAAATGAGATTTCTGCTATGTAGAATATAGGCTACTGAGAAAAAATGAAGATTTTAAATAAAATTTTACTTCTCACGTTCGCCGGTTTCCTCTATTTTGAAAGTAAGTATAGTATCATATGAAAATTAATATGTATGATAAATATGTGATATATTTTAGCAATCATTTTAAAGTAAGAATAACAGCATTGTAACTGACGTGGCTTTAATTTATTGTAATAAGTTCGATCTATTTACTATTACAGAATTTTCCGTAAGACTGACCCTTTTCTAGCTTCTTCAGGGCTAGAATAAAAATGAATTTCTTAATACTGAAGAGTGCCTAATATATTATCAAATCAAGAATCTGCTTCACATTGTGCAATTTAAAATTGAAAACCGCAAAAATCGCTGTACTTATTTACTAGAATATCTATATTACTACTAAAATTAACTTAAATAACGTGGTTCTTCATGAATAACTTAAATTTTCGAAGCTTCTCCTGATGTTCACGAGCTTGAGCGTTCAAGAGTTCAAATTTTGTTGCAATTCACTTGAGCTCTGAAGAAATAAGAGGTCCGTTGGCTTCAAAGTTTCAAAACGCATCGAAAACTACCTCTGAAATAAGTTTTTCATTTCATAAATACATAGTTAATTTTCATCACCAGTGATTGTTTAAAATTGTTGAAGATGTCAGTTTCTAGTGTAGAGAAAGTTCCTCAAAGTAAATTCCTTCCTTAAAAAATAGGTGCAGATGGATATCCCAATTTTCCGGAAAACCACATTGTTTTAACAATGCATGATAGCTGTATTAGTGGTGGCCCAATCGAGAGACGCCCTACAAATCAAATACCCTTCTGGTTGTACTTTGAGGCATTACATCCTGATCTCTATTTCATTTTTATACAAATAGCAGAGCGTAATTTTGCTGCAGTTCTCGAGCAACCACATGCACTTTCCAAACATGATCCTGCTCGTCATACTCCAAGCAACGTTCAGATAAATATAGGCAATGGCCAGTTTTATTCAGCTCAATCTTTCCAAGTGTATAATGTATCACAGCATGAACATCAAAGTGCAAATGAAAATTTCCCAGCCCATTTTCCACTTAACAACCGCATATATATAGGAGTGCCAGCAGACAAGGTGTATAGTGCAGCTTTACAACACCAACCATACGCAATGGGCATCGACAGGCAACCTTATTTATTTCCTGGAATATCCCAGGTTCGTCGCAGGCTATCCTAGACCTAACATATTGAGAGAGGTTATCTACAGTGCCAAAGAGCCTATTATCATCAGATATTGCAACTATATCTCGGAATATCGTCAGAATATTTTAATAGTGTTTCTGATTTATATGCAAGTGATGTCATGTAAATGAAGATACATCTTAATCTTCTAACTTTCCATTTTTTTGTAAATTTTCATTATTAATTATAGTATTCGTTGTACATTATTTTAGCTTGACTCAAATGACTCTACAATGAACTGTAAAAAATAACGCTTCAGGAGTGATAACGGATTTTATAAGATGCCACACTGACATACTCGTATGCTAATAAACTCACGCTGACAGCTATAATTGCCAGACGAATATAGCAATATGAGTAATGAATTCATAAAACGAAACGTGTTTTTTTCCAAAGAATCTCGTTTCTCGTGCGCGATCAGAATCTGATCTCATTTTTTGTCCTCTATAGGGAAAATTTTTTATTTATTTTTTTATCATATTATACAAGTTGAACAAAAAATCTTATTCTGTAAATTTGACAGTTCATTTTTTTTCAAACGAATCAGTAAACTAGAATTTTGTTGAATGCACTAAAATTTATAAAGTTAATACTAAAATTGTCGCAGCTACTGTCAGAGATTCAATTGAAATAACTTTCCTCAAATCTGTTTCGATTCCCTTATTTTCATTTGAATTTATCATAGATTTTGAAGAACTACTTCCAAAAATAATGTGTTTCTTTTATCAGTAGATAGATCATTTTTTTGAAGCAGTGATTGTTTGAAATTTTAATTTTTTGTTACAAGATCAGGCGCATATAGAATATGGCACTTCTTTTTATGTTAATGAACCCTTGTTATGTAAAAACTACCGCTCAAAAACACTGTATGTTTTGTTTAGCAAGAAATTTTAATGATAATACATATAACAGAACTGTTCAAAGAATTTTTATTTGTGGTCAGGCACGTACCTATTCCCATTGAAAATTGCACACACGTACACATACTCTTACACATATCATTTGTTCAGCCCTTATTGCTTTGATGCCTTCAACTCACAATCTATCTTTTACAAAACAAAACATAAATGTACCAAAAATAAATTTAAAAAAATTTCCTGTTCACAAACTGTATGTGTGATATGATGAAAGCATTACCATTTATGAATTTGTAATAATAACTGCGCATATACAGATGGGAATCCATGTGTGATAACGCTTCTCCAAAGGATAATCTAACAATTTTATTTTTAGGGTAATTATGGAGAAGGAAAGTAAAATAAAAAAAAAGACATTTTTCTTCTTCATTATATGTGTCTATATCATATTGAAGTCTTTTTCCAAAAGGTTTACTGAGGAACGACGCGATTCTGAAGTATGGATCAATTTTTGGTATCAGTTCGTTGTCAATTTTGTGATCTAAAAGGTGATATTTTTGTTTGAGTACGCCGTGTACAGACTTCACTGCCCACCGAATTTTTGTGACAAAACAGGATTCGTTGGATTCTTCCGTGGGCGGTTGCTTCTTTTTTTGTTTCAAAGCAGGCATTAAAACTTCAAAATTTTCTTCCTCTGACTTTTCTTTTATATCCTGAAAACCGGGATCAAGAATAAAAATGTCACCTTGTTTCAACAATTTACGCAAACCACTTGGATCTTCAATAACACTTTTTAGAATTTCGGCATCATTTTGATTGGCAAGGTATGGTCCAAGCATTTCAAGAATGTAGCCGTCAGTCGTGCAAATGGTGTAAGGTTTGCAAAGAGGAAATTTTTCCTGCCCAGAGGAAGATTTCCTCTGATATTCATTATTAGTGATCTTTTGATGTCTAGCGTATGTTTTACCACAAATCAAAAATAATTATTCGTCGATGTCGAAAATTTATTTTGCCATATCTGTTGCATGATCTTGAATAAGATTATCTCTGTTAAGAGAACCTGAACCGAAACGATGTGGCAAATCGTAATTTTCAAAGGATGTCATTACACTGGCAGAATAATCGGATACATCAAGTTTGGAGAGTCGACAGCTGTGGCATAAAATATCATCAACAACTCTTATTCGGTGTAATGAAAGAGAAAAATCCTTTGCTTCAGTTGAATTTTTTATTATCTTTGTTTTTCCTTTCCTTTTATTCACGAATGCATCGCAACCAGTAAATTTGACATTTATTATTGGCTGAAACATTTTTAAATCAAAAAGTAAGGTGTTTTGCGGCACAAGTATGTAGTACAATCAATACTGCTGACATATGATAATCTAGTTTTGTTTGAAATAAGTGAGTAACGGATACAGAAAGTTAGTATCGTGACACGTAGTAAGATTCCGCGAGAATATTTGACAATCTGTTCAAAACAAGTGAATGGCAGAATAAGAAAGTTTGTGTCGCGGCTAGTAATAAGTTGCCATGAGAACATTTGACAATCAGCTCGAAAAAAGTGAATAGCGGATCCAGAAAGTTAGAATCGTGACATGTAGTAAGATTCCGTGAGTATATTTGACAATCTGTTCAAAACAAGTGAATGGCAGAATAAGAAAATTTGCATCGCGGCTAGCAATAAGATGCCATGAAGACATTTGACAGTCAGCTAGAAACAAGTGAATAGCGGATCCAGAAAGTTATGATCGTGGCAAGCAGTAAGATGTCATGAAAACATTTGACAATCATTTCGATGGGCTTTACAAAAGAAGCGTGAATTGGACATGCCATGGTTTAGAGCATCATTTTGGTGGGTATGGCAATTGAAGAAACAGCATAACGTTGTTTCGCGAAAGATCACAAAATTCATATTTGTGTCATCTTTACGTGAAACTAGGGATACAGAATAAGAATGCGATGTTTTTGGAAACAATGTAAAACTAAAAATTCTGAAGTATGGGGAAAGCAACATTTTTAATTGCGATCAAACTGGCTTTAATTTGGAATTACATAGTGAAAGTTAAGCTTTAACGAACAAAAACTGTGAAAAATGTTGTTAAATCGGCTTTCTCCACCACGCATAGCTATACAATCCAGCCAACCATATTTGCCGATAGAAGATTACTGTCACCCCTTTTTTTTTGTTTTGAAAGGACCATCTAGAAAATTTGGACCAAGAGTAAAATAAGGGCTTTTTAAGGCAAACAATATTTATTTGCAAGCCTATAAATCCGGTAAACTTTCTTCAGAGTTTGCTGCAAATGTAGCTTCAAGATGTATTTTTCCCTAAGCTAGGAGAAAAGTCTGTGTAATTATTAGATTCATGGATTGGCCAGTGTGAACGAACCGTGCAAACAGCAATACTAGAAGGTAAACCCTTTTACTGAAAACCATTCCAGAAGGCAGAACTGGAAGAATTCATCCCTTGGATGTGTTTGGCCTTATGATTTGGAAGAATTTCGTACGAAAAATCTCTTACACATTCTTCTAAAGTCTGATATTAACATTCATATTAGGAATAACATTATAAAATTACAGTCGCTCACACATAATCAATTTTCTTTACCCAGATTCATTGACAAATAATGCATAATACATTTAATAACCTTCATCTACGTAAACTATAACTAACAATTTATGCCCATCATATTTTGTGGCTTATCATCGGACTGCTGCAAATTGACTGGACAATATGTAAACACAATGTGATTCAAAATAATTTCTAATCAAACCCTTGATTTCATACCGCCACATTTTTTTTCATTCAATGTTAAACTTATTATCTAGTAAACCTGTATTGAAAATTATATCAATCAGTAGAATCAAAGAAAACGTTTTTTTATATTTATTTTCTAATTTGTCAAGAACTTATTATTATTATGACTATTGTGCGTAATATTTACTTATTTTTTATTTCACTATTTTTAAGTTTCTCAATTGTAGGATGTATAGGGTACATTATTAAGTCGAAGATACCCTAACTGAATATCTCATTATTTCAGTTTATTTATGATAAGTTGCAAAGCTGAATATTATAATAATTAGTTTAATTTCTTTGTACCCAAGGTTTGATTTGAGCAAATATCGCAGCTATATCATGTTTCTTTGTATCAATACGTCTGTCGCCGTTTTCGTTGTTGTCGTAGTTGTCCTTGGCATAATTTTTTAAGCAGGAAGAAGAAAGGATGAGTATACTAACCTGAAGTTTTAACCAATGTTCTAGTTTTATTCATCGAAAATGCTTTTTAAAAAATACAAAATTTCGTTTTGCCGTGAACCTAGGCGCGATACGTCAAAAATTTTAAAAACCAGAAATTTTGATCTCATGAGGATCAAAAATTTGTCTAAAAATATATAATTCTTCATTCTAAATAGATCTATGAATTTGTTTATTACTATTCTTCTGATAAAACGCATAGTTTTGGTTTTAATCGTGTCAAATGATATTATAAAATGCAAAATTTTAACTTTCGAAAAAACGCGACACAAGAAATGAGAAAATATTGAATAACAATTTGAAAGATATAGCAGAAAAGTGAGGAAAGTTGAAAGACCGAGCGCGAAGCGCGAGGTAAATACATATTCAATGGCGACTTCAATATTTCTATATTTGCTCCCAACTTCACAAATGAGATAGCAAATTAAGAAATTGGGATAATTATTCACTTTCTGAGTCTACTCCCCTTGGCAGGCAATGTTAAACACGTGCTGTGATTTCTATTAATTATAAAGCTTATAGAAGTAATAAATCCAGTAAATATGGAAATTTTTTAGATTATTATCAGCAATCTTCGCCCTTCCACTTTGTTTGTTTCAAGGGATAAATAAAGCGTTTGATATGATAGGAGTCATAAAACTTGGTATATATAGCAGTTATTTGTCGTGTCCGTTCTTTCACAAAATTCTTCAAATATCAGATCTTTTTTTCTATTATTTTTTCTACTGAGAAAAAATGAAGATTTTTACTGTAATTTTACTTCTTACGTTCGTTGGCTTTCTGCATTTTAAACGTAAGTTCAATATAATATTAACATCAATATGTATTATAAATATGCAATGAACGTTTTTAAAAATGTTGACTTATGAGGTGACAGTTAGATTTGCTAATTTCCCTTTAAGCTCCTTGAGGGGTTTGAGACTTTAAATTTAGTTGCAATTATTAATAGATATAGCTCATTTTTAAGAGCACTGAATATTGAAAATGTTAAAAGTTTGAGTTGCTAGCATAGAAAAACTAAAAATTTGTCAATTTTTTCTTACAAAATGAAATGAAGACGGATATCCAAATTTTCCTGCAAACCATATGCTTTTAACAATGCATGATGGCTGTATTTGCAATGGACCCATCTTGGGATTTCCTTCAACTCAAATACCGGACTGGTTGCACTATAACGCAGAACATCCTGATATCTACATCGTTTTTATACGAATGAAGAAGTATCACTTTGTTGTAATTCTCAACCAGCCACATGTACTTTTCCAACACGATCCTGCTCATCATATTCCAAGGAATATTCAGATAAATATAAAAAATGGCCAATATTATTCAGCTCAATCTTTCCAAGCGTACAATGTATCACAGCATAATCATCATAATGGAAACGAATATTTTCCAGGCGATTTCCCACTCGACAACCACATATATGTAGCAGTGCCAGAAAACAAGGTGTATAGTGCAGCTTTACAACACCAACCGTACCAAAGGCATATCGACAGGCAATCTTATTTATTTCCTGGAATATCACAATTGCGTCGTTAGCTATCCTTGGTATATATCAAGGAAGATATCATAGAGTTTAGAAATCTTGATACTCAATATATAGTTTTAGGATATCGCACAATATCCTGAAAATATCTCATGAGTGCCTTTAGTTTATATGCAAATGATGTCCTCTAATAGTAGATGTATCTTAATCTACGAATGAATGATTTTTAATGCTACAAATAAATAAAATAATTCTAAAACAACATAGAAGAAATATTCTATATTCTGTTAAACTCCATTATCCATATATTGAATGTATTTTGTACTAATTTATAAACCTGCATTTGGGACTAATTCTACGAGTGTTTTTAAGACAAACAACATTTCTGGTTTAGCTTTCGTCGTGTTTTGCGTTCTACAGCCATACATTTGAATTTTTGATTTTCTAATGACTTTTCCCGCTTTAACATAAATCACATGGGCTTTGACCATGGAAAATCCCATTCTAATCTTGAAGGCCCTGAGCTACAGATTCGTGAAGTAATTAAATAGAAATTTGGATGTGGTACGCAATAAAATTCAGGCACTATATTAGCATGAATATAGCTTATCTCGTGAGACAATGAGTCTTCTTGATATTTACTAAAGCATAAAAATCAATTTACTTCTACTTCAAGCGATAATTTTTATCATACTTTCGACTTTCAAAAATATTCACAATCAGTAAAATTTCAAGCTAAAAATGCAAGTATATAATAAATGTTGTGTGAAGGCTACGTATGTTTATATAAGGTTAGTTCTTATTTATATTTGGTCAAATTATTCATACTTGTTACATGAAACGATAATTTTTATCATGATTTCGTCTTTTAATTATTTTCAAAATCATTAAAATGTTAAGTTAAATTAACGGCCACATTTTCTATTTAAGATGAAACTATTTATTTATTTTTCCAATATTTGCATTTAGTCGTGTAAATGCATTCTTTCGAAATACTTCAGACTTCAGGGTCAATAATTTAATCCTTCTTGGATAATCCGTGAGAAATCTTCAATTTCACGTAGTACTCAATCATCTGTCGTGCCTAAACTCTGCAAGTTATTGCGCCGTCGTTCACTCAGAAACGTGTCATTTCTTAGGGTAAAATTTCTTAGGGTCCATCAGGATATCCGTTAATTTTCTATTTACTCATCCCACTAAAATGTGCCTAGGTCTACGTGATAAACTAGGACTCAAATCTACGCCCACTGAACCTAACAAATCCAAATACTAGCGCCATACTCTATGTCTTCCCATTTATGTACGAGCAATTTTCACCACCAACTGGTTTTCTTGTTTTGAGAACAGTTCAGTTGAACAATAACTACCGAACCGACTA
Organism: Andricus curvator; assembly: GCA_932195095.1. NCBI lineage: Eukaryota > Metazoa > Arthropoda > Insecta > Hymenoptera > Cynipidae > Andricus > Andricus curvator. The sequence continues at coordinate 131,891 of CAKNYM010048966.1, forward strand.
TTGTACTTCTCTATTTATGAGAGAATAAACTCTGCTGTTATTTCATAAAATATCGGTTCAAATTCTACTCGGTGGGTTTCCTATCACCACTACGTAGAGCGTCCTCAGGTT
>CAKNYM010048966.1:137001-157808 GCA_932195095.1 Andricus curvator
GAGGCAATGAACTTTCGAGTTCGAACTGCTAATCTATAATAATAATCGGTTCAAATTATTTCAATCACCCACCATGAACTTTCAATATTACAAAAATGTACACTCAATATTGAACCTTTACTGGTCCTTCGATGCGGGATATTTATTGCATTTGTGAGAATATAGTGCTTGATAAGAAACTGTGCGTATTGAAACAGTGATAATTAAGTGACAATTAACTTGACCTTGCAGTGTTCTCTCGGGCATAAAAACTTTGTGAATTCAATCATCTATTGTTGTGCAAAGAATGCAAGTCACCAATAGTAAAGTAGTGTGTGAAACCTGTGATCAGTTGCATCCAGTCAGAGGATTATCCAGTTACAATTCTGAAGGAGAATTCATGGAAGCAATCCAGAACTTCTAGACAGCTGCTTTCAACGCCGCTCTGTTGAAAAGCACATCACAATCGCCCCAACTACAAGGGGTCCAGTTCAGCTCATCAAGTAGTAATTCATTTTTTGTTACCACTGATTTCTGACATTTTCTTTTGGCTCCCATTTGACTAATTTTGCTATCTTTTACCTATGATGTGCGATTCTTAAATCAAGTCACAATGAAAGAAGCTCAAATTAAAGAACTACACGCAGGAATATTGAACGTTTTCTGACAAATTTAGAAACACTTTTAGCATCCATTGACGACGAAACTGACTTAAAGACACTAAATTTATCATACCGTTTGAAATAGCATCAGGATATCTGGCCCAAGTTTGGGAAAATTCAATATCAGTTATATGCTATCACCGACGACCTGGACGTTCAAAATACAAATTAACGATTCACATTCGATTTTATCTGCCGCAAGCAGTCAATCAGAATTCGTGGTTACTTATAAACTACCCTATCTCAATTCACTAAAATATAGTGGTTCTCATGAAATGTGGTTAGGTTTCTCAGATACATTTGAAGCTCTCGTGAATAGTCGACACAATGTTCAAATCATCGAGAAAAGGTATCATTTAAAAAGCTGCGTAACAGACGACGCGGCGGAAGTAATCGCGTCTCTAGAAACTTTCGCGGATAACTCTCAGGTAGCCTGGAACCTTTTAAAAGACAGATAAGAAAACAGCAATATAATTGTGAAGAGTCACACTAAATCATTTATTGAACAGCCCTGTGTGTCTAAAACCTTTTCAATTCACGCTTTACTAGATCAAACTCAGAAGCATATCAGGGTGTTTAGCGCCTTAGGGGAATCTGACGATTCATGGGACACGTTGTTCATTATTATTATTAAGGGCAAATTTACATATCCACTTCGCGAAAAATGGGAGGATTTTCACGGCAAATCAACAGTACCCACAATGAAAGATTTAATAAGTTTTGTACAGTACAGCGCACAGTTTGAAGATGATGTGGTAACAGGGGCAAATACTCTTGAAGAAGCACTAGAAATTCGCGAAGATTTGCTCAAACTTGCATCTGAAAGCGGGTTCACTATTCGAAAGTGTACTGCGAATAATCCACGACTTACGAGTGAAATATCTGACTATTTGACTACAGAACTTTCGTCATTAGACAAATTCATCCTTGATCGTGGTGTGCGAGATGCCGAATACCTACCGGAGTCCAAGGACTTTACTGTATTGATGCCAGCGTTAAACGATAAGCTTGTACTTGGCCGAAACGATAAATGAGAATGAGTCTATCAATTTGTAATTTGTAAAAGAGAAGATAAATGTTCCAAGGTTTCTAACTGTTTTGTTGATTACAGACGAAACAGTACGAGTATTGTAGCAATTGAAAGATATGCCTGTAAATGTGCCAATGGCCGAAGAACAAATAGCTGCTGTTCTATGTAGCAGCCATTATTTATTACTTATCACACGCGAGCTACTTGTCGGAAATCGTAAGTCTTTCTAAAATTTTCAGTAAATTGTTCACAAAAAACAGCATGAAACACGTGATAGAAGAAGACAGTGACAAAGAATGAGTGTATAGCATATTAAAGTAAGTTGTATTTTTCAAATCATAATTACCTTATTCATGCCTAAGCTGAAAATAAATTTTGCCCCCCATTCTTATTGGATAACATGCACAATAGGGGCCATAATTCCTTATTCATTTCTTTAACCATGAAGTAATCCTTAGATCTTATTTTTAAAAATATTGTAGCACACAGTCAAAAAAATGCGAAATCTTCCAATGTGTATACCGTATTATTCTCGCCATCAGAAAAGCGTTACCGTGGTCCTAAGTATATTCCATATAGAAATTACGGTGTAGCTACCAAAAATTCATTGCAAAAAAATAGTTACAAAATTACAATAATTTTTTTAGCCCTATCTCCTAGTAGGAATTTATGATAATTTTTTCACGATTGCCTCAAAACCCTATGAAACATATATTTAAGCCATCGAAATTGGTAGAGTCAATTTTTCAAAATTCTAATTTTTGTATTTCCTTGAATTTTTGTATAACTTTTGTGAATAAATTTTTTCAAAATTGGAATATGTGGTGTATTAATCCTCTCATGAGAGAAACTTTCTCATAAAATATAAAGAAAAAGAGAACGGCTGCAGTTCATCCATGCTTACCAAGCTGCGGCCGTTTATTGTTTGATTTGATTATGGCTTTCCCCACGTCAAAAAAACTATTAAACTTATTAAAAAACACCTAAAGTCTATTTTGTAGATATTTCTTAAGCAAATAATTTGATCTTCAATGAAACTTTCACCGGAGAAAACTGTAGTTCAAGCAAAAAAAAAAAAAAAAAAAAAACGAAATCAAAAAATCTAAAATATATTTGAATAAATCAGTTTCAGATTTTTGAATTACGTATCTTTTTATTACTATATTAAAAATGATATTTTAAACGAATCCTTTCAATAATGTATCTCAGTTGTAGCGATTCGATCCAAGAGCTTTGGATTTAAGATATTTGTAAATAAATTAAAAACAAGAATAACAAAAAAAAACGTGCGATAAGGTGGATATATTGCGTGATTTATTGAGCCCAAGATCAGTTTGAACATACAATTATTAAGCCTCTTATGGTTTTATCAAAATTGTTGTAGCGATTCGCCCCGGCGTAGTGATTATTCCTGTTTGATGGCCGACATTATTCATAAGTGCATTAGAGTGCGTCCCAAAATTAAAATTCTAAAAATCTAATGCAGATACATGCAGGATAGTAGTCCACGAGGATCCTGAAAAGTAGAATTAATTTGGTAATAATTAATAATCGCTTTTTGGTTTTGCGGGATAAAAAACTGTGTTCGAAGGAATGCTTTTTTTGAAATTTTCATATTTTCATGGATGCCAATTTTTTTACGTATCAGTACATGATATGCGTCTTCATACATTTTTGCAGGTTTTAATGCGACAAAATGCTTCTAGAAAACAAGCGTTGTATAATTTCTTTTTAAATTTGTTCTCTGTTTGCAATACCTTATTAGCCATTTTTGCTCTTCTGAAGAAACAAAATAAAAATTTTTTGTGAAGGCTCAAATTACTTTTTTGTATCTTTTAAGTAGAAATGCACGTTTTTCTGGAACGATTTACAAACACACTAAATCCCAACGTGATATATTTTTACCTAATATTAGATTGAATCCTTGAAGAATGAACAATCTCTCTCATACTTACTATAGAGGGTACAAGTTGCGTTTTCATTGACAGTTATGAAAAATTACCACTTTCTTGCCAGGCGCCTATTGCAATTCAAAGTACATGATACATGAGCTGCAACATAAATGATCCCGCTCTCTTTCTGTGTTAGTTGTAATATGCAAATGTATTAATTATCTGGTTGTCAACTTTTTCTCCATTATGAAATGCTTTTATCTAATAATACTCCTTCCACTCTGTTTATTTTACAGAATAAATGAAGCGCCTTATCAGATAGAAGTCTTAAATTTATAGATAGCACTCATTTATCGATAATTTCGTTTACAAACTTCTTGAACAATCGTATTTCTGTTCTCTATCAGTTTGTCTAGCGAGAAAAAATGAAGATATTCACCGAAACTTTGTTCCTTGCATTTGTTAGCTGCCTGTACTTTAACCGTAAGTGTTATATAAAATTAAAATCAATATGTAGGGTAGAGCGGGGTCAAAAGAGCCGTGAAGAAAAAGTGCTACATACGATAACACAAAAAGAAATAATTTGTTTCCGAACTTGACATTTTTCAACGATCAGTCGGACCGCCATCAACTCCTGATAGGCGTCGGTAGCCGTTAAAAATTGTTTCTGAAATCGTGGCTAAGGTCAAGTTGTTTTTTTGAGCATAAAGTAGTTCTATCGTCACCGTTTCTTTTTGGTAGCAAAACTTCACAGAAAAAACTAAGAATAAAATTTGTTGCAGGAAATTTTTTAGAGCGATTCAGCAGTGATCGCTCGCAAGATACATAAACCATCTCTTTCTGTAAAGTTGACGATTTGACCGTTTATGCATATTCATATCAAATCACTGTACTCGCGTTTTTCTTTAATTTACTGAAATTACTATATTACTGATGAAATTAATTGAAAATTTCCTTACATTTTATAACACCCTCTTGAAGTTCAAGAGTTCCAGCACTCAATTGCTCAAATTTCTTGCGATTATATCTATTGATTACAAAATAAGGTTCCCGCTGGCTTGAAAGTTCCGAAAGCATTCGAAAAACCACTTCCAAAGAAACATTCTTCATTTCATGAATACATAGTTTATTTTTTTGACAAGTGATTGTTTAAAATTGTTAATAAATATAAAAAATGTATATAAAAATGTTATATTTGTCAATTTTTTTCTATAATCAGATGCAGATGGATATCCAAATTTTCCTGCAGACCGTATGGTTTTACACATGCACGATAGCTGTGTTTGCGGTGGACAAATCTTGGGATTTCCTCCAACACAAATACCCGACTGGTTGCACAATCCAATGGTAAATCATAATCGGATCCATGTTTTTATACGATTACAGAAGTGGCATTTTCGTGCAACGCTCAACCAGCCACAAGCACTTTTCAAACATGATCCTGCTCGCCATACTCCATGGAAAGTTCAGATGAATATTCCTATAATGGGCCAATTTTATACAGCCGACTCTTTCCAACCATATAATGTATCACAAGTAGAATATAATCCATACGACTATTTTCCAAGCAATTTCCCACTGGGCAACCACATATTTATAGCAGTGCCAGAAGATAGGGTGTATATTGCAGCTTTACAACATCAACCGTACCAAAGTAATATCGACAGGCAACCTTATTTATTTCCTGGAATATCTCAATTGCGTCGTTGGCTATCCTAAGAACATATCCTGTAAATGTGGATATATTCTACTCCAAAAATGGTCTTTTACAAATCCTATGAATAAAAAAACTTACAACTTAACATTATCGCAGTAATTTTTTTAAGGACTTTCGTTTCGCACATGATCCGAGTATGTTTGGGACTGCTTGTTCAGATATTGCAAAAAAAGTACAAATGCTATTTTTTATCATTTCATTCCTTATCTTGCTTCAATCTTAGGCAGAGAGACAACTCGACTCAGAGGATTTCGAAACGTCGAGAATTAATGAAAATTAGTTAAGTCCTGATTCAAATGAATCTAATAGGTTCGACTATAAATAATGAGAATGTAAACACTCTCATTTTACGGCTGAGCCGTTAGTGCTATCAAAAAATGAGGAGAAGAAATTGTTTAGGCCTTTTTGAAATAAACAACATTTCTGTTTGAGCTTTCATGTTTTCCGTTCTTTTGCTATAAATTTGTATATTTAATTTTTTTATAGCTTTTTCCACGTTGAAAAAACTATCAGGCTTACAGCCTAGCTGTGCGATTAATTTGACTTATTATTATTTCAAATAGGTTTTAACATTTTCAATACAGCTAGATCGTATATTTTTTCTAAAGATTTATATATGTGATTTATGATTAATAATACATAACATTCTGCTCCAATCCCTACTATGAACATTTTACCAATACCGCTGGCTTGTTTCTAACAATATTTGTAACTTAATCTTAAATATGCAAGTTTTCCAAGAATTAATTGATAAAGTTCTTCACGCGATTTAAAATTCTTTAAGAAAATTAGTTTATGCAGGTTATGTACATTCCTGAAAAAGTTAGTACGTTTGCAATTGTTTATTAAAAATTTTGAAGTCGATAAAGAAAACGATTATTTCAGAATGACATAATATTAAGCCAAAAAAATTATGCATCTCCAATTTTACGGATGGAAACCTATTTTTAAATTTTTCATGACAAAATTATTCTTCTTGATGTTTAATCAGCCACTAAAGTCGGTGCGGGTAGCACAAACGATATCCATTTAATTAATTTTCAGCTATTTACATTTTTTGTGGATTTGGAACATTGATAAGGCCCCCATCAGAATCTAAATGAGAAAGCCTTAGCCGTAAGGCTCAAAACACCTCACAGGTCCTAGCATTTACGAAAAATTAAGAAAATTTTTTTAATTGTGGAAGAGCTATTTGTATTATATTAGAGTAAAATATTTTTGTTGACCTTGAAAATCGGAAATAGGCAGATCTTTTAAGTTCAGTAAAATTAGTTAAATGTATAAGCAACATTCGAAATCACCTTATTTTTAGTTAGTTTCTGATATCAGCATTATTGTACTCGAATTTTGTTTGAGTTATTCAAAGAATGATCATCACAGGCTATCCAAGCTATATCAAGAAGGATGTCCTGCAGTGCATAAGTCTCTATATTCTCTAGATATTTTTAAGATATTTCGTTAAAATGCCTAATTTACATTCCAAGGTCGTCCTGACCATGTACAAAATTACGTATATTCAAGTCTACAAATAAGTAAACATATCTTTTAACAATATCAGAGTATTGTTTTGATAACTTTGTACAAGGTATGGCATTAAGCTTTACAATGTGCGATGAGAATGTAACATAAATTAATCAGTGGAAAGATATTATGCCTTGTAATGTCGACTTTAATTTTTTCATATTTGTTCACATCTTCACAAATGAGATATGTAGCATAATAATTCTGAAGTTTACATGAGTAATAAATCTAGTGAATATGAAAGCTTTCTAGATTGATATTAACAATCTTCTTCCTTCCACTCTATTTATTTTAAGAAATAAATCAAGCGTTTCATACGATACGAATAATAAAAATTAGTATATACGAGTATAGGAGTTATTGATCGTGTCAGTTCTTTTACAAACTTCTTAAAAAATCTGATATTTGTTCTCTGTTATCTTATTTACTCATAAACTATGAAGATTTTGACTGAAATTTTATTCCTTGAGTGCATGAACTTCCTGCGTTTCAAATGTAAGTGTAATATTGTATTAAAACTAATATTAATTAAAAATATGCGACATACATTTTCAAAAGTGTTTACTTGAGAGATAACAGTTAGAATTGTTAGTTCCTAAAATATCTAGCTTTAAATTTGATATATTTTTGTTGATACAACGTTATGTTTGTCAAAGCTTCAATTTGTTGTAATATATTCTGTCTACTATCACCGAATTTTCCGTAGGGCTAACCCATAGCAAGCTGCTTCAGGGATAGACCTAGGAAAAATTGTTCAATACTAGACAGTGCCTAATGTTTTCTCAAATCAGAGGTCTGCTTGATATTGTGCAATTTGAAATTTGAAAACCGCAAAATTAATTAATTTCTATCCTGAAGTCGATCCTGAAAAGTATAATTTTTTTGCAATCGAATAATATGCTTCTCCGTACTGTGAGTTAGAATAATATGTTTGTAGAAATTCCTAGTTTTGAAATTCGAATATCTTTGCTGATGCCATTTTTTTCACTTATCAGGAGATCTTGATCATCACAAGCAGACAAGGTACATGTGCACCTTTACAACACAAACCGTACGCAAGAGGTATCGAAGGCGATCCTATTTATTTCCTGGAATATTCCGCATGTATCCCGGGCAATGCTAAGCATATTATTTCAAGAGAGATATAACTGTATTATATATTAAATGCATATTGTATAATTTTTTCTGAACTTGCATTTAGGACTACTTGTTCAGATTATTATATATTATTATATTATATAATATTATATTATATTATTTCTTGTTTTGCTTCAATCTGTTGCATCAAACTAGATAAGTACAAATTCACATGAATGTAATACGTTTCACCATAAATTTTGAGATTGTAAGAATTCAAGTTTTGCAGCCAAGATGTTGGCGTTTCAAAGAATGGTTTAAAGAAGTTGTTTAGGTCTTTTCAAGACGAAAGACATTTTTTTTTTAGCTTCTATCGTGTTTTGCGTTCTTCAGCTATACTTTTGAAGTGTTGATTCTCTTATGGCTTTTCCCACTTCAAGAAAAAACACATGGGCTTTGCCCATGTAAAATCCCATTCTGCTTCTAAAGGTCCCGAAGCACGGGTTTGTCAAGTTATTTGTGAAAAATTTGTATAAGGTACGCAATAAAATTCATACACTTTTGAAGTATAAATATAGCTTATCTCGCTCTTCTTGATATTCAATGGCCCCTTTGATGATTTTATAAAAATTATTGAAGTCCAACTTGAAGGTACGGATATGGTGCTAGGTTATTTTAAAGATTCGAAAACAAATGGTAACGGGAATAGATTGGTTAGCTTATGCTCAGGAAAGAATCTATTCATGGCAAATACAGGCATCAAATAATCAAATTATACACTTAGTGCAAAAGTGGAAGCCACAGTATGATTGACATCTTAGTTTCCAAAATGAACCTAGGCGAAGGATGAAGTGGAAAGATAACTGTAAAGACGAAGCAGCAAAACTTTTGCTTTCCTCAGATCATCAGGACTTAATGCAGGTGCAAAACGTATCATGCACACGCTGAGTACCTGAAACATACTGCTTAGGTGTCCGACTCACGCGGGAACGAGGTATCTCTAGAGACATGATGCGGCCCTAAGAGTGTCTTATTTTCCTCTTGATCGCTTTCACGATTTTGGCTACGACCCAGCCCCGCCGAACGCTTGAAGGAAAATAGAGTCAATTGTCCAAAACTTAGTGCTAAATTTTCTGAAACTACGATTTTCGGACAATAGTCTCCATTGCACACTCGAGGCCTGACACTGCTCAACAAGCCTTTGACGAACAAACTATATTTGTGATCAAATAATCGACTCCGACCGACTACAACATCATTTCCAAGGAGAAGGAGGAGGATGAGAGTGACCAAGACCTTAAAGAAAGCTGCAGCGATTGTACCCAAAATATGCGGTTAGAGTAATTATCCTTGTGATCGGTGCTCTCGAAAAAGCAAAACTATGACTTTCGAGATGAATCACCGCGGTTCTACTGGAAGCCAGTTTCATTTTTGGATGGCAGTTGCTCCCAGTAGCAACCGGCGGTAGTTGTTCAAGCCTCTTCTTTTTTACTATATAAATAAATATATATATATATATATATATATATATATATATATAACACTGCTACGAGGCGGTCGTGTGTATAGTGGGTTTTTACAAAAATATTCTTCGACAAGGGATATCGGCAGACAATCCCATTTATCACCTACAATATTCGATATTAATTATACATTCCAAGGATACCTCTTTAATATGCTTAATTTATGTGCAAAGGATGTCCTAAAAATGTGAACGATTCTGTAAATTCAACCTATAAATAAATAAACACATCATTCAACAATATCAGAGTAATTCTTTCCAAAGATTTTGTACAATTTATGGCTATTACAAAATGCTTCTAGAAAACAAGCGTTGTGTACATTTATTTACAAATATGTGTGCGAGATGCGTTATACATATTTATTTTGTTTGTCCAAGAACTAGTTCATGAAGAGCTTTACCCAATACAAAATTATTTCAAAAGTGTATCATGTTGTGTATGCGCATCTTGAAAAAATATTGCATGTTTGTGATAAATATCTAGTTGTCAACATTTTCTCCATTACGCGACGCTTTTATATAATAATCCTACTCCCATTTGGTTTATTTAAAAGAATAAACAAAAATTTCATCAGATATAATTTATACAAGTCGGAATAGACAGCAGTCATTTATCGTGTCAGTTTTTTCACGAACTTCTTGAAAAATCATATTTCTGTTTCCTATCACTTTCTCTAGTGAGAAACAATGAAGATATTTACTGAAATTTTGTTCCTTGCGTTCGTGCACTTCCTACATCTTAAACGTAAGTGTAATATAATATTAAAATTAATATGTATTATAAATATGCGATATATTTTTACAAACATGTTTACTTAAGATCTTACGAAGAAAAACGCTGGTATTAACTTTGTTACAGATCAAATGTAAGGGTTTAAAATGAGAATTTTCAGTTTCCTATTTACAACCTTGAACATAGGTGCACATTTAGGGAAAATTTATTATTTTGAGACCAATTCTTGGCTCATCGTGATAGTCGTGAAGTGTTGAATCGAACTTTCACACACCTGATTATCTGTCAAAACAGCTTTTTCGATGTGTGCTATTTGGCCTAAACAAATAGTAGTGAGCAAATTATTTAAAATAGCTTGTGTCTTTTTTTTTTTATTTTTGGTCTCTCTAAACAGCATCTACATATTAGTAATTTAAAATAAGGTTAGCAGTTCGAATTACAATATGCAAATCTTGGGTTAGACATTACCGTCATGCCATTATAAATTATTTCAAAAAGCTTTATGAGTAACAAGTAGGGATGAGCAACATTTTTAAAAACCCGCACCCGACGAAAACCCAAACAATCACTTAAAAGTTCGATGAAATATTTTATTTTAAATTTCTAGTTATCTCTGGTAACTTCAGCGGTAATTTATAGTCACTTACTGAACATTTTCGGAATATTCTGGGAATTAAAAAATGTTCAATCACCTGATTTTAAGAAATCAATACTAGAACGATATATGTTTTAGATAATAAACGGTAGTCGTTTTGTAAATAGAAGTGGGTGTGCAGGGGGAATAACTGCTCAATTTAATTTTTATGGGGCAGAATGAAATTTTCGAATCATGAACTCAACTAACCTGAAGTTTAGAAAATTTGATCTTACGCAAAAATTATTTAAATTATATCCAATGCTGACTTGGGACTTCTTTGAGACGATAATGGTCCGATCTAAATGAAATTTATTGTTCAGTGGTTTTGCAATTCGCTGTATTTGAACTCGTTATCTTAAGAAAAATAAGAATGTTTTTATATACATCGTATTAATCGGTTATAAATTAATTATGCACATTCAGGTTTCACATGCGCTTCTTTTTATCAAAATTTAGTTTTTGATTTTCAACATTTTTTACGGTTCTGTATTTTTCTAGTATTCCATAGAAAATTAAATTAATTCAAGTAAGCGTGGTTTTATAAAAAACATGTTGCCTCAAAGGCTGTAAATAAATAATGGTTCTTCGTAAGAGAAAATGGTACGGAAATAAAAAGTTTCATCTTGTGTGAAAGATAATTTAAAAAAATTTTGAAATCAATTCTGGCCACTGATGAATTTAATTTTAAAAAATTGTTATAAGCAATGAAGCAAGATAGCTAATGAAGAATAAACAATGTTATTAATGGTAGGTATAGGGTTTTAAACAGTTGGCCTCGATGATTTTTGATTATTAATGAAATATCTAGACGATTTCTCTTCGTTAAGATAGCAATTTTTTAACAAAACTTCCCGGAGAGAAGTTTTCATTCTATCGAAAGATTTCTTTAGGCTTTCAAGAGATCTAACGTTGATATAGAGAATGTGCGAGTTTTTAATTTCTCTGAATAAGAGATTTTCAAAAAAATGCTGAAAAGCACATTTAGTTGATTTCGGAAAACATTTTGGTTTAATAAAGAAAATTTGTATTCAGTTCACCAAATTTTTTTACTTCAATCAAGCGAAGTTTTTGGATGAATCGCTTTGTTGAATTTTGGAAATATTTGTCCAATTCAACAAAATTTTTCGTTTTGATCTACAAAATAATTTAAGATAGCATTTTACAAGCAAACGAGCTGCTTGATTCAAACAAAATATTTCTTGCAACACCCACCTCGAAAGTAAGGACTTCCACTTGAACATGTATGATTGGCTAAAATTGCGTGACTACATTCTTGATGAAATAACATCTTGATTTTGTGAATAAAATGAACAAAATATCCTGCGCAATTGATATTGCAAATGGTTTGCTGTCAAATTGTGTCGTCTTATGAAATTTAGGAGTTAAATAAATTACTAAATTATTCGCAAAGGATGACACAATTCCACGGTAAGCCCTTTTTCAATGCAAATTGTGCTATGTCTCTTCTGGTAAGATTATGGCAAACTATTTACTTGGATGACCTAAATATTCTGTTTTCCATATAATAATCATATTCTAGGGTTGATTTTACAAAAATCTCTTTCTGTACGTAGAAAGATAATAAACATTAATAATAAGTGCATCAGTGTGCATCGAAGAAGAAATGAAAATCCGAAACAGATATTTGAGGGACACTAGTTCATGAGAATCCTAAAAAGTATAATCAATTTGAAATTGTTTTCAGTACACTGAAACTGGATTCGAAAACGGTTTTGATTATGGCCTTGCACTCGAATCCAGGAACTCCTAACGTAAACACGAAGGCCTTATGAACACTCACACATCGCTTTATCGCTATGCTACTGTTTTTTTTTTTTAACGCATCAGTAGTTAAGCTATGCGAGTTCGAAAACACTACTCAGTAGTTTCAGCTGCCACCGACAGATGGCGCCACCGGCCAGTCACCTAAGTCGGTAATTGAACTGTAGGCAATGTATATCCCTGGCGCAAATTCATAACTCGATCAATAAGGACGGTCCCTGTTTTACCAACTGAATACAAAAGCAACTTTTATCTAAGCGGCGCACGTGCGATCAGGGGTTCTCCAAGTTCTGGAACCTTCTAGAAATTTGTTTTTCCAGCAGTTTCGATCAAAGTAGATCTATTGCCTCTGAGAATATTATTAGTTAAACTTTTTGGATCACCTCAGTCGTTAAACAGTTCCAGAAAGCTGGAACGAATTCGAGGTTTGCTTAACGAGTCGGCTCCCTGCAATACCAACCAAGAATCAAATTCTGGGGATTCCCCGGTTTTCGTACATTAATCAAACCTGCTGGAAATTTAGATGTGATCTCTGAAGATTTGATATACGTCGAAGTTTCTAGAAGATTTGAACATGAGAAGCTCTTGCATTCGGAGTTTTCTGTGTCGTTTCACTTTCCAGAATCGTCGATATTGGATCTAATCTCTAACTGCTTTCCAGGAAATATCAATCAATATTCTGAACTTCCACCTAGAATGGTGCATATTTAAAATTGAATGTCAAGTGGGCCACTTCACAAGGAGCAACACGCCTATAGACAACTGAAGCAGAAAGTCTCGCGATTGGAACCTTCATGGATATCGAAGGAGCCTTTAAATAGACATCCAGAGAGGTGATCAGGGCGGCCATGATGGCACATGGTGTGCCTATATCAGTCGTGGAATGGCCCTGCCACACGTTGGCTAAGAGGAACCTAACAACGACGAAGGGTAATACCACTTTATGTGGAACCGTTCACTCGGGATGTCCACAGGGAGGCGTTTTATCGCCCCTGCTGTGATGCCTGGTAGTGAATGAACTGCTTCATTTGCTCACGAGTCAGCGCTACCACGTTATAGGCTACGCGGACGATATATTTATTATCGTACGCGGCCGGCATTTGGATTTGCTCTTCGGAGTAATGTAGCAAGCACTAAGTGTAGTGGATTCATGGTGCAAGAAGACTGGATTATCGGTCAATCCGAGTAAGACTGACACGGTTGCATTCACCAGACGTTATAAGTTGGGAACCACGAGTAAGCTGCAATTGGGAGGAAAACAACTGGGAATCAAAGAACGAGCTAAATATCTAGGAGTTATCCTAGATAAGAAGCTGTTACGAAACGAGCACTTGGAAGACGAGTGAAAAAAGCTAGTAGCAACTCTAGGGCTCTGTAGGAGAGCCATCGGGAAAAGCTGGGGCTTGAAGCCGGAGGCACTCATGTGGATATACATACCGATTCTGCGAACCAGGATAACCTATGCAGCGGTGGTCTGGTGGAGCAGGGTTGAACTGTCCTCTGTGAAGTCCCGACTGGGAAGAATCAGGGGACTGATTCTAAGAGGCGTCACTGGTGCCTCAAAGTCGACATGCACAATGGCATTGGGAACACTAACAGGGTTAGAGCCCCTCCATCTTAACATCAAGACCGTGGCTGCGAAGGTGGCTTGAAGATTAAATATGGTGAAAGACGGAAGGATCTCGCTGGCAGTGCAGATCCCTATCCACGAAGGAGGATTACATTAACGAAGAAGCACACCTGCCCAGTGATGGGGACAACTAGTTCACAAATGGCTTCAGAAACAAGCAGAAGGCAGAAGCCGGTGTATATCGTAAAATGAGTTAAATCGGCTTCACAACCCCGATGGGGTCCTACACCACAGTTCGACAATCTTAGATTATAGCCTTTCTTCAGTGCGCCTATAAGGTACAGGAGTATGGCAACAAAAGAAACATCCGTATCTGCTCAAACAGCAGGGCTGCTATAATGGCCATGAATGGAACGACTACGTCGCTACTTGTATGGAAGCGCTTTGAGGTACTGAACAACCTAGCGATGGAAAACCAAGTGACTCTACTTTGGATCCCTGGATACAGCACCATCAAAAGTAACGAGATAGCGGACAGGCTAGCAAAGCTAGCGGCAAGAGAAAACTTTACTATAAGATACATGCACATCAGCCTTATGCCTTATGACTATTTATCAACAGTGATTAAATTCAAATTGCTGTCGAGCATCAATATTTGTGTACACTGCGCAGCAAGAGTTCACTACATGTATATGGAAGACTGACAAGGCCTGATGGAGTTACAGATATTACTGATACAGCAATAGTGAGCAATGCCATCCATCTGTTTAATGAAATTCGCCATAAACTCAATGGTATTGAGATTGATCGTTGCAAAAATGTCGGTCTAACTGGCACCATAAAAAACTACATCTCACTTACACCTGGACAAAGTTATTTCATGGAGAATGCAGGATGGCTTGACATCCCGGAAGGAACAAAAGGTCTTACTAAGAACAATGGATACTTTGACGTCACTATATCACTCAGTGGGATCCAAGGGTTCGCTGAAGACTATCAAAAGATCGTTATGATTAACATCGTCAATGTCTCTAAAAATAGAATGTATCGGAATCACACGTCATACATCGGACCTTCTAGAAACTTCGATGTATAGAAAATCGTCAGAGATCACGTCAAAATTTCTGGAAGACTCGACACATTGAATTTTAAATATATACCATTCTAGAAGGAAGTTGACAATATCGATTGATCTTTTCTGAAAACCCGTTAAGGATTACATCCAGTATCCATGATTCTAGAAAGTTAAATGACAAAGGAAACCGAGGAATTCCCAGAATTTGATTCTTGGTTGGTACTGCAGGGACCCCACTCGTTAAGCAAACCACGAATTCATTTCAGCTTTCCAGAAATTTTGATCATTGTGTAACAACTGAGGTGATCCAAAAAGTTTAACTAATAATAATCTCAGAGGCAACAGATCTACTTTGATCAAAACTCCTAGAAGGTTCCAGAACTTGGAGAACCCCTGATCGTACGTGCGCCGCCTACATAAAAGTTGCTCGTGTATACGGTCGGTAAAACAGGGGCCATCCTTATCGGCCAAATCAATAATCTGCGCCAGGGATCTACCTTAACGATAGTTTGATTACATATCCCGCTGCTCTTCTCATCAAAAACCGACGCGCGGCATCAGTTCTCGGAACGTACAAATCCAGTTTACTAAAATCCGGGCTTCAGTGTATATATGCTATTGATTTATTTCCAACTCACATGATGAATATTCAATCAAATATACTAGTTCTTAACAAATCAGTTTAACTTTCCTTCAAGTAGTTGAATTTTTAAACGAAAAAGATGTATTCGTGTCGAAAATTGTAATAGTTATTATTTTAACCAAGAGGCGAATATTTCACAAAATAGTTGAATCCTCCACGAAAACACATTATTGCTTTTTGACCAAACAATTGCTTTTCTAACCAAAAAATATCTAATTTATAGAAAAAAAGTTTAATCAATCCCATGTAATCTTTTCGTCTAAGAAGTCAATTTTTTCCAATTCTATTTTATGTATAAACTTTCTTCAAAGTATAATTTATAATAATGCATTACAAGTTCATTCCGATAATCTATTATTTCCAATGAGAAAATTCAAATCATCAAATATTTTAGCACTGTTTCTACTTTACAAAGCCGTTAATAAAATATCGTATATTTGAACATTCATAATCTCAAGCACATTGCGATTAGATTATTTTTAAACTGCTTAGAAAGTATAAAATTAAAATCCGAAAATCAAAATTATTAAATGTAAGCGTTAATATATCATAGAGCTATTAAAGTAATTTTATGTATTTTAAAAAGATTCCTCACTTTCTTCACTCTCTTCATTTTTATAATACACAGACCAATAGATATATCATATTTCTGATTTAAAGTAAATGTATCGTTATTGATTTAAAATTGAATTCATGTATTTTGTTGAAAATTCACTTTTTTTGCTAGAAAATTAATCATATTGGTTGAAAATTCATCTTTTAATTGAAAAATCAACTCTTAATTATAAATTTAATCTTTTTTGGTTGAAGTGCAACTGTTTGGGTAAAATCTCAAATCTGTTTTCGTTGAAGATTCACTTATTTTTATAAATATTCGTCTTTTGGTTGATATTTTATCTATTGAATTTTTCGTGCAGAATTCAACTTTTTGTATAAAAAATTCAACTACTTCGTGGAAAGTTGAACTGTTTTAGTAAGAACTATTTTATTTAGTTCAAGATTCATCATGTTAGTTGAAAATTCATCTTCTTGTTTACAAATTGAGCTATTTTATGAACAATTCTTTTTTTAAGGTTTAAAAATTAATGGCTTTATTCACGGGGATTTACTGTGATTGTATTTTAAGGAAATAAAAATAATGTTATGTATTTTGAAAAGTTTCCTCAATTTTCGACAATTCCTTCATTTTTATAATACATAGACCAGTAGATATAGCATTTTCCTGATTTCAAGTAAATGTATATAGTTATTAATTTGAAATGAAATTCGTCTTATTGCCCGGGTTACTTTGGGTAATAGAAATTAAACGAAAGAGGGAAAGACGAAAGTCGGAAAAAAGGTCGACGCAGGTAGGTTTTTTCTACTTGCCGGCATTTGGCCTATTTTCCGGACAGATGACAATTCCGACCCAGCTACCTGCATATGGTTCCCCGGCTACGCGGCTTCGCCTCAGTCAAAATTTTTCTGCCGAGCCTGGTCAGCGGGATTCCTTTATGAATATTATATTTATGAATTGGAAATTCATAAATATAATATTCGAAATCTGCGAATTATAACGATTCCAACAATATGTTATTTGACTTAAAAAGCTGAAAATTGAACAATAAAATTTTCAAGTTTATTTGAAATTTCGTGGAAAATATTGCAGTATATTTGACTTAAATCCACTACAGTAGCTTTAATTTATTCGTGCAAAATAATTGTGCACTCCCAGTGCAAAAGTATGAATATTCTCATCCCTAGCTCGATTTGGAAATTCATTAACCATCATCATAAATCTTTTTTATTGCTAACCAATTCGTTTATGGAATTTAATGAAGTTTAGAATGTGCTTTAATAAGAAAGAATAAATTTTTAATCAAACAGTTGAATTTTCAAAAGGAAAGAATAATTTTCTACCTAATAGTTAAATTTTTAACAGAAGAAATAAATTTTCAACCGTTTTAAGAGAATAGAAAATGTTTATCGAAATTCCTAAAGAAACTATACTAAGAATGATTTTTTACATTCTCCTTCTAATGAGAAGGTATTAGTTTTATGTAAGATTTGACTTTGTCGGTTTTCATCAAATCTCCACATTTTGAGACCCCCTGATTTCGAAAAAACGATTTTTACGAAGGTTTCTATCTGTCTGTATGTCTGTCTGTATCTTGTAAGCACGATACCTTTTGATAGATTGATTAGATTGGATTGTGCTTGTGTACACTTTTTTAAGGCCTAACAAGAAGGAACAAGTTTATTAACCAGCTATTTTGGACAAAAATTAAAAAAATTAGAGCATTTTCAAAATTTTTGGAACCATTTTTTTCAAGATTTAAAAATTATGTGGGCGGCAGTTCATAGTATTCAAACAATAAACGAAAATGAACATGTTGATCCAAACAACGCACGATATGGAAAAAAGTCAGGAGAAGAAAAACTTTGATTTTTGAAAGCCCTAGAAGATTTTCATAGAAACTTTATGAACTTTGTCGAAAAATCGAAAATTCAAATTTTCATCGCACAAAAAATAATGAAAAATCAAAAATTCTATTTTGCGGTTAAACTATCCAAAATAAAAAAAAATATGAGAAAACAAGAGTTGTGTACCCAAGTATATCTACAAATTGGTCATAAATCACTTTTGGACAGGGCGCGTAGTTTTTGTTTCATTTGTAAAAAAACAACATTAAAAATAAAAAACCCAAAAAGAAGATATAAATTTGTTACTCATCATTTCTTGATTGGATGCAGATTTTTTTAATTCAATTTTGCGAGAATATTTTTTTAAATTTATAACATGTTGTAATAAAATCTGTAAGATTTAAAGGCATTTTTTTTCAATTTTGCAGGATTTTCAAAGAATTGTCATGAAAATTTAAGTATTTAAGCAAAATATACTAAACAATTTTCCATACAATTTCACATCAACTTGAATATTGATTCGTTAATTTTCAACTTTGTAAGTGAAATAACATATGGTTGAAATCGTTATAATTTGCAGCTTTTAAATATTATATTTATAAGTTACCAAGTGCTGAGTCTAAAAAATGTCATATTACTCATTTTAGTCCTCAGTAGGTTCAAAGGACTACCGCTGACCAGGCTCGACGGCAGCAGTTCGGCTGAGTGAGGGAAAGCCGCGTAGTGGGGGGACCGTTTGCAGGTAGCTGGGGCAGAAGTGGCCATCGACGGGGGCATTCCTCGAGTTGCGGGGTAGGGTGAGTGCCAAGGACGTTTCCCCTTGAAGCTTTCTTTAACGCACCACTTAAGGCTTCCCTCATTTTGATACGTACCTGAAACACAAAATAAATGTACACCTTAGTATTTAGTACAAAAATATATATATTTTTTCTTATTTAATATAGAAAAGTTCGCTTTTCGAGGCCTTTTTTCGTTTCGTAAAGTAGCACTTTCTACGGCATATTCACTACTGCCGTAAAAAGATTTTTTAGGTTAATTTTTATGCAGAGTCTAAAGAGCTTATCTCCGAAATGACGTAAAAAGATACAGAAACTCAAGAGGAACCGCTACAAAATTATTGCATAAAATTCTTTATAAACACTAAATAATCATGACTCAGCTGTATTATATTCCATTTTTAAATTAACTGATGAATTATATGCACACACTCAACGATAACTAAATCATCCGTTTAGTTCTAGAAGGTCTTAAGACACAAGGAAAATAGTTTTATTGTAGAGATTAAGGCCATGTTATACATTAGTCACGTGACCCAGCCAGTCCTGGGATCGATATTTTTTGTCCCATATGTAAAAATAAAAGTTAAAATAGAGCGGAAAAAATTTAGGAAAATATTAATAAATATAAAAGGACAGTGTGTGGTTAAGCATTGAGTTGGGGAAGAAAAAAAAAGTTATTATTGGAATAACAAATATCGACCGGCAATCAAGCGATCTGCATTATCAACAGTGCTGACAACATTATTGTACATTATTGTTTCCTGAGCCTTAAAGCGTAAAATATAAAAATTTTAAATAAAAATACAGTTTTACGTCAAATTCAGGGTGGAGGCGGATTGTAAAAAAATTTTTGACATGAATTATTACCATTCCATGAGTGAAAAGTTTTTGAGCAATAATAAAAAGATGGAATTTTTAGGATTAATAGCGCAGGGACCAGCTAAAATTAACTTTTTTTGCTTAAGACATTTTGCCATTGATTAATTGATTTCAATTTGTTTGAGTTTATATTTTTTCTTTAAATAATAACATATTTGTATTTTTTTGGAACTAATAATACACATAATGATTTAATGATGAATCCCGTCTTTAACACGATTTTGACAAAAAATTGATAACTGCAAGCGATTTTCGTACACTTGCAAATGAAAATGCACTCATAAAAATCATTTTAATCCAATATTTTCTATCTCAAAATAGTATTTTTGTATTATTTTGAAAAAAAATTGTTGAGATTATATCATACTATCATCCACAGATATTTGACGCGATACATTTTACAGAAGAATGTAACTAGAATCCAAAATCTAAACCTACATAACTCATGAAACACTTTACATGGATTTAATTATTATTTCCTCAAATAAAACTGGGCAATTGAAATATATTTCAAATTTTCTTAATGGATAATATTTCATGTAATTTTTCCTTGAAGTTATTATTGACAAGTTTTGATGCGGTGCGCAGTATAATAATAATGTAAATAAAATTTTTTTGTTATCAAAAGTAAATATACCTTAACTCGCAAGACTTCTTGTAAATATTTGTGGATACTCTATGTTGGTAGAGGTGACATCACATTGTTTACTCACAAGTTTCACAATATTTTCTTCTTATTTTTCAATAAAGCAAAAATTGTTTCTCAATTTCGTTTCTAATTAAAATCTTCTATTTGACAACTATTTGCTCATTTCGAAAGAATAATTCGCAAATAATTTAATTTGATGGAGACGACTCTCCATGCAGACTATTTACAAGTTTCGTAACAATGCAATAAAGATAAAA
>CAKNYM010048966.1:164185-179627 GCA_932195095.1 Andricus curvator
AAGGGATTTCAAAAGTTGTCAAATCATTTGAAATATTTTAGGGTATTCTAAAAGATTCCAAGGACTTTTCAGGAGCTTTAAAAGTTTCAATGAATTTGAAAAGTACTAGCTAAAGCAGACCCCATACTTTACATTTCCCAAAGTAATAGCCGCATTGGACCTCCTATTTTAAATTTTCCAAGGAACTAGCTAAAGCGAACCCCTCACTCAAAATTTCCCAAAGTATCAGCTACAGCGGACCCCCTACTCTAAATTTACCAAAGTACTAGGCCTCATAGGACATCCATACTTCTAATTTTCCAAAGTACCAGCCACAGCGGACCCCCTACTCTACACCTTCTGAAGTAAAAGCCACACTGGACCCCCCATTTTAAATTTTCGAAAGTACGAGCAACAGCAGACCCCCCACTCCAAATTTTCCAACCTACTGGCCACAGCGAACACCCTACTCTAAATTAATTTCCAACTTTTCAAAATTTTTTTGTCGATTTGAAGTAATTATAAGCCCCCCCTCCACTTTCGATCAAAATCAAGAAGAAAACTTCTCAGTCGTGAGGCCCAAAAACATTTATAGTGTTTATAATGCGATTGAAATGAATTTTGTATTACAAGACATTAAAATATTTTCGGCGTCATTTTTGCTTGAGCAATCATTTCAAACATTTTTAGGTTTCTCATATATGTACTATATATATAAATCAATCATTTCAGATAAATTTTACATTTATATTAAATACATGAAAGACAATTTATCTGTTGGAATTTTATTATGCCTCTTGATATCGTATATAATATTTTTATCTTTGTTCACATGTTTATACATGTGATATAAATTTTACAGATAGAGAAAATGATTTTCATTTTTGTATTTGCTGGCTTCCACCGATTGATATTAAAGATGTGTTGCAAATGTTAAGAATTCTGAATGATCTATGGGTAATAAATTTCGAAAATATGGAAAATTTTCAGATTTTTAATCCAGAATATTCCTTTCTCCACTTTATTTATATTAAAGAATAAATAAAGACTAATCATTGTATAGAAGTCATAAAGGATAGTATACGTAGCGAACATTCATCGTCTCAGTTCATACAAAATTCTCAAAAAATCACTGTTTTTCTATCGTTGATTCTGCTCAGAAAAAATGAAGATATTCAACGAAATTCTAATCCTTGCGTTTGTGGGTATGCTGAATTTGAAACGTAAGTGTAATATAATATCTAAATTAACATGCACGTCAATTAAGATCTTTAATCGTATTTAATAATGAAAAAAAAATCGTTCCCATCCCACCCCGGTCTCCCCTACTTTGGTAAAGATATTTTTTATTTCATGATTACATAGGTCATTTTTTGCTCACCTTTAATTGCTCAAAACTTGAAAAAGCTCAAATTAAGAGTGTACAAAATCTTCATAAATTAATGTCAGTTTTTTTTTAATAAACTTAGGTGCAGGTGGAATAGGTGAAATTATCCAGTTTCTTGAAAACCAACTTTTTGTAACAATGTGTGATGGCTCTATGTATCGTGGTACTATACACCGTTATCCTCATCAACATGTACCCTTCTGGCTGCGGTGTAATGAACAACCCGTTTTTGTTCATTTCGCTTATATACGAACAGCAACGAACCAAAGTTATGCCTTAAGTCTCATTCAGCAACATTTACTTCCTAACCATATTCCTGGTCTGCATGGTCCAACGAACGTTTGGATAAGATTAGAAAATAATGAATTTTATGCAGCTAACGATTTTCACATATATCGTTTACACGAACATAACCATTTTTGTGAAAGTAAAAGTGCACCAGGAAATTTGCCAGAAAATAACCACATATATATATCATTGCCACGCGGCTTCGTGTATAGTTCAGTTTTACAGGATCATATCTAATCAAGGGATATTGGCAAAACATTCCATTTATATCCCCGGTTATTGCGAGTGATCTAATAATTATGTATTTCCGATAAAATAAATAAATCACGTAATCATTTAACCCCATTAAAGTTTTTTTGTTTTTTTTTCGACAATTTTATGCAAAGTATGGCATTTCGGATTACAAAGTAGATGTACATTTCGCTCGCTTCCAAAACGACTACATGTACATTGTATTTATTCTTTAGAGACAAATTAATTTTTAAAAATAGGCGTTGTGTACATTTATTTTCAACTTTGATTAAGAGATATTCTATCGATAGTTATTATTTCTCTCTAATAATTTATTAATTAGGTTTATTGATGTCCCTAGCAAACTTTGTCTGAAAACAAACTCTGTTTTGCAAGGAAAGTGTTGGAAACATGTCTGCAATAATTTATTAGACATTTTTTAATCCCTAAAGCAACAAAATAAAATGTTGTTTGAAGAGTGTAAATGTTTTTTATTATCTTTTAAATTGAACTTATTATATCTTCGAAACGATTTATTATTAAACTTACTATTTATAAAATAATACATTAGAATAATGCATGTGTAGCATATTAACCCATGTGGTTATTTGCGTTGGCACCTAGAGTAAAACCGTCGACCAAAAGTCAACAAAGTTCGTACTTTGTCATATTATCGCATGTGTAAAAAAATTTTTAATTTTGAAAAAAAAACGTTATGGAAAAGATACGGCTTTTGCGATTTATAAGGCCGCTGGAGCTCACCAATTTCTTCAGTAATATACGATTTATGATTACCTTCAAAGACCATAATTTTTATTTTATTTACGTTAATTTTGAGTCCCATATTCTTCATACTTGTATTCAGTTGTCTTAAAATTTTTTGCAGGTCTTTGATTGACTCTGCCGTACCAACCTTATCATTTGCGAACCCTAACCCACGTACCCTCACTGTCCCGAGAATAATTAATTTAGAAAAAATTTTTGAATAATACCGTTTTTAGCATGAATTTGGTATAAAACTGCTACTTTTTATTTTTTCGAGCATGTTCAGGGCACAATACATGAGAATTCGAGGTGGAGGGCGGGGGTAAAATTGAAAGTTATTGGGTGCAAACCATTCCTTGGAGTAATGCGAACTGTTGAGAGAGTCCAACTATTCTTGGTTTAATGTTCATTATTCTCTGTTGCAAAGTCTATTATAAAATTTTTCGTGGAGAATGCTTTCTTTTGGTTGAACTTTTGTTATTTGGTTCAAAATTTAAATATTTTAGTGAGAATTCAACAATTTTGTTGAAAAGTCACCTCTTTTGTTGAAAATTCAATCGTTGGGTTGAAAAGTCGTCTCGTTGGCTTAGAAATTCAACAATTTCATCACCATTTTTGGTAATCAAATTGTTGAATTTTTATGTTAAAAACCAAATAATGAAACTGTTCGCAAAAAAAAAGAATTCTTAACCAACAATTTTATAGTAGATTTTTCAACAGAGAATATTGAACTTTCAACCAAAAATCTTTGGATTTTATGTCATTTCGCATTACTTTAATACTTTTAAAATATTTGGATAGAAAACTTAAAATTGTGGTTTGAAAATCAAAATAATTTTCTATTACACAGTTCGGTTTCTGAAAAAATAGAAAAAAGAAGAATTTGTTACTAACTTTTTGTAAAGTATTGTTTGGTTGCCTCTTAAGATTTAAGGCAAAAAAATCAAAGTAGCAATTTTTTGTAAAATTCATGCTGAAAACGCTATTTTCAAAAATGTTTCCTAAATTATTTATTCACATGGACAAGTGTCTAAGAATGGCCTTCTTAAACGAATAAGGTGTGGATCTCGGGACAGTGAGGGTGCGTGGGTTAGCGCTCGCAGATGATAAGGTTGTTATGGCAATGTCAATTGAGACTTGCAAAATATGTTAAGCAAACTGAATACATGTATGAAGAACATGGGCCTCAAAATTAACGTAAATAAAACAGAAATTATGGTCTTTGAAGAAAATCATGAATCGTATATCACTAAAAAAATTGGTAAGCCCCAGTGGCCTTATAAACTGCGAAAGACATAGCAAATATTATGTCTATACATTTGATAGTAACTTGAAAGACAAAAAAATTAATTTAATGTTAGTATTTGATGTTTCTGCCATCCTATCATGAATACGTGTCTTCAATAATTCTGAAGGTTCTAAGTGTAATAAATTGTTCAAATATGGAAAATTTGCAGATATGAGATCAAGAATCTTTCTTATTTAACTCTGTTTATTTCAACGAATAAATAATGAGTTGATATGTCAGTGATTTATCATCTCAGTTGATACGAAATTCTTAAAAAACAGATTTCTTTTCGCTATCATTGGATCTACTGGAATAAAATGATTTTCACTAAAACGGTATTCCTGACGTTTGTCGGTTTGCTGAATTTTGAATGTAAGTGTCATACTATATTAAAATTATTGTTTATGATGAATATTAAATGTATGTAATTATACATGGTTGATTAAGAGCTTTCAGTTAAATCAACTGATTACGGAAATTTGGTGTCGGAATGGGATTTAGCTGTAATTCAGGATATATGATTTCTTGGTGTTGAAAAAAAAATCCTACTGTTGAAAAAATTACCTCTATATCTTGAAACATAGCCAAAGAGCTAATTCTTCTAAATAAGTTTGTTTAAAAGATTACTAAACCATAATTACATCATAATTTATGGTCGTTTGCATAAAGAAATGGTATTTATTTTCTCACAAACAGCGGGAACGGATAATTGTTCATAAAATTATTTCAATATATAACAAAAAAATTATTAATTTCCATTAATCCAACTCAAAAATCCCTTTTTCCTTTACGCTGTAAAAATTTAGTTGAGATTAAGTGACAAATATTGCTAATCCCCACGAAATTATTTTGATCTAAATTGTTGTGTCATTCAATCTAGATCTTTTTGAATGAAGCTGAATATTTTATAAGGAACGGTAATATTCAAAAGTCAAAAATGTTGGTTATTGTCATTTTTTTCTGAAATAAAAAAGTATTAGCGATCTATGCAGAATTTTGTTGATTTCTATTTATAAAAAAATTTTAACTTTGTGAAAATAATTGTGGTTTGACAATTATTTTGTCCACAGACATTTTAATTTGATCTACTGAGCCGCGCTGCGCTATAGAAGACCTGAGGTTTGATTATTTTTTCCAGTGGTGAACCCACTTCAATAACTTTTGATAATTTTCAAATAATTTCTACTTTGTTCACAAAATTTCTACACAAATTTTATTTTTAATTTTTTAATTTTGAAATATATCTTTAAAAAAGTGAATTCAGACATCAAAAAGTTAAATTGGACAATTAGAGCCCAAGGTACCGAACAAAGTATTTGCAATTGTTCATACTTGTACTATCTACTTAGGCCTATTTATTAATATTTCCTACAAAAATTAGAGGTTAGTAAAGTTACTTTCGTTCAATAGAAATTCTAATCACCGATAAAATTTCTCCATTTGTTCAATCGTTATGAACAAATTAATGAATATAACTTATATCTGCTGCATTTTCGAAATTCAAATGCATTACTTACACAGATTTTCTTATTAAAATGTTTAAGAATAATGATTAATTGCAAAAGAAAACCAATAAATAATAATATCTCAAACAAGTTCCCTTGTGCAAACAATTTTCACAAGTAAGAACAACATGTCTACAACTGCAATTTTTTGTTAAAACATGTACTTTTTGTAAAAAAATGTACAAAATTTAAAAAAAATACAGTTAAATACAAATATATATTTTTTTCTTGTATTTTCATGTAAATAATTAAAGAAATTAACGATAAAGTACAAGTTTCTAAAATTCAAAAATTGTTATAACTTTATATTCATATTTTTTTTAGTTTGTTGTTAAAAATCTACAAGGTATTACAGAAAAGTAAAGAATTTTACATTTTTTTAATTTGGGTGTTTTGACGTCATGAAAACACTTTTATTTCTACGTAAATTATTGTAGAAAATTACAAATCTTTACTAAAAAATACAAGATTTTACAAAAGTTGAAATATTGGGAAACTGCACTTGAAATTATGTTTTATATTTTTACCAAGAACTTTTGCTATTATATTCAATCATACTGAACTGTAGTTCGATTATTGCAAATTTTTAATCAAGTACGATTTTTTTTTAATTTTTAGCAATATTTCACTTTTAATTTGAAATGAACAATTATAATTTCAATGTGTAAGTGAAATTATTGAATAAAGCACAATCGAATAATTATCAATTTGAAAAAAATTTGAGTCAGTTTAAGAAATATTTACCAGCTTGAGCTCGATTTTGAGAAGATCCAAACTTAATTTGAAAATGAAAAAGATTTCAAAAAATAAAAAAATAAATTAAGATTTTTGAAGATTTTGAAAAAAAAAGTTTGAAGCTTTTTATTGATCTTTAAAGGTTTTGAGAAAAAAAAATTTCTTAACTTTGTGCGGAAAAATTTAGAATGATTTTTTATTTTGAAAAATTAATTTTAAGAGAATATTTAAAAAGATTTAAGACAATTTTTAAATAATAAATAAGAATTGAACAATAATTGATTTCGAAAATAATTAAGTAAGTTTAAAATATATTTAGAAGTTTTGAAAAGATTCCAAAATAATTTGAAACGTTGAAAGGTTTCAAAACATTTAAAACACAATGTGGGGTTTCGAAGATGCCGAACACAAAATTTCTAAGCTTTTTAAGCATTTTAGAAGGTTTTAAATGAATAGAAAATTTGTATAAAAATTCCTAGAAAAACGAACAATAATTTTTTTGTTGAAAAATTAATTTTGAAAGGATATTTAATAAGTTTTCCAGAATTTTCAAAAAAGAATCTGCATGATTTTAAGGTAATTTTTTTACTTTTGCAAAATTTTCCAAAAATTTTTGGGAAAGTTCGAGTTCCAAGATAATAAAATTATTATTAGATTCCTGGAAAATTTTCAAATTATTTTCTTCTTCAAACAAATTCTCAAGAAAATATTTCAAAAGATTTAAAAACAAATTTTGATGTATAAATTAATGTTCCTAGCTTAAAATTGCTTTTCTTTGAATGAAATAATTTAGAAAATATACACATCTTCTGTTCATGCTTCAATTTATAGCATTGAAAATGATAGCGTGGGTTTCTTTTTTTTTAAATATTTTAACTGTACAATGTATAAAAGTTAACAATTCAAATTTTTCAGTTCAACGGCTTTTAATTTAAAAATTTTCAATTGAAAAGTTTTTAAAGCTTTCATTTTGTACGCGAAAATTACTGAGCGTTTGAATTAATATTTTTTTAATCTATAATTTGAAAAGTTTGAAATTCAGAAGTATTCCACATTGAGTGTTTTAATTTGCGATTCAGTCTTTATAACTTCAAATGAAACAAATTTTACTTTCAAGAGTTCGAATCTTTTAATTTCAATGACCGTGATCAATTCTTTCTCGATCGTTCAATTTTGATTTGCAGTCCAAAAGTGTTTCTTTCTCGACCTAGGATATGAAATATTAAAAATATTACAATTACATAATTTTCAATGACATATATGGTATCCAATCGATTGCTATATATTTGGAAAAAAAAACTTCAAACGTAAGATTTTGGTCTTTCAATAACGATTATTCATTCTTTTTTGTTTTTGTTAATATTCTACCATTCCTTTAAAATTTAAACATAGAAGCTTTTTTGTAATAGCGATCATTTACACATCCTAATTTGAAATCATCTGATTGCAATATTCTAAATATTTGTCATCCTAGGTCGAAAAGGAACGACTTTTTGGCTGCAAAAGCTGTAGATTCCTTAGATTCTTGTCTAAAATTCAAACTGCAATAAAATACAACAATGAACAAAAAAATACAAAAAAGTACAAAATTCGTCTCAAAAATAGAAAAAAGTTGTACTTTCCTGTAATTTTGGTTGCAAATTATTGTATTTATATGTGGATTCCTGTGAAAATAGTTTTAGTTTTCTGTACTTTTTGGTAAACATTTTTCCACCAGGGTTGAATGAACAACTTCATTTATTTGGCATTTTTATTCGTGTGAAGAATGGAATTGAAGAGCATTATGATGAAATAAAGGAATGAAGTCTTTATTCATTTGGCAAAAATAATAATTTGATTTGTTTTTATAAATTTTTGAATTACACTTAACGTAGTTGGACCGACATTTACACTTTTTATCAATATAATACCTCCTACGGCTGCAAAGTATAAAACCTTGTTTTGCACCAGAACTTGCAGCAGATGCTGGAACTTTCTGGTATCTATAAAATTTGAATGTGCTGGCGTAAATTCATCTCTCGCATACAATCTTTCCAGGGTTTCATCTTTAGTACCTAACTGGTGTGGTCCATCGGAATTGCAATTTAATACGACATCTAGAATATTTCGAGCTGCTGCATGTCCAATTTCCAATTTCAACAGGTGGAAGCTTTGAATTTGACAAAGAGATAATTTTTTCTGCCTGTTTGGTCAATCCCAGTTGAGCTTTTTCTCGCTCTCCACTGATTCTTTCTTTTCTACAGCACAAATGACATTTAACTTGGTTTCCATAGCCTTCGTCTTCCTCAGTTGATTCAGCGCATGTGGATTGAACATAAAGTTAACATACAGAACATTGATGAGCTTTTGAAGACTCCTTTCCGCACATGATGCAGTGCACAGCAATCCCGACCATATCTTCCTGATTTTCTAGGGGTTGATCATTTAGTATATTTTCTGTAACATTATAGTTGAAGTATATTAATACATATTAGGCATATTTTTAGATTTATTACTTATTGTGTTTATCACAAGAGCTTGGTGGAAGAGGATTCTATTTTAGATAGACGAAAATCCTCTTAATCTTCAATTTATGTGAGAGGAAATACCATCCGTTTCTTTTGGCACAAGAGAAAATTTCTGAGTGAATACAAAAAATTTACTAGGATATTTTTTAGCAAGTGTAAGTTATACGTGCATTCATTTTCAGCATGCTGGTTGCTCTCTATGTTGAGAATCTCCGCAAGCTCTCCTTCTGAATTAATAGAAGTATACACTTCTTTCAGCAGTGATGAATCGCCAAGTCAAATTTTTTGAGCACAGCCAAACATTGCTTCGTATGGGCTGCTTTTTATCCCGGTGTGCAGATCTCGTTTTTTTACTCTGGATGAACTTTAAGCCTTCTGTCCATTTGTTCGTCTGATTATCAGACAAGATGAATCGCCAAGTCAAATTTTTTCAGCACATCCAAACATTGCTTCGTATGGGCTGCTTTTGATCCCGGTGTGCAGATCTCGTTTTTTTACTCTGGATGAACTTTAAGCCTTCTGCCCATTTGTTTGTCTGATTATCAGACAAGATGAATCGCCAAGTCAAATTTTTTCAGCACATCCAAACATTGCTTCGTATGGGCTACTTTTGATCCCGGTGTGTAGATCTTGTTTTTTTTTTACTCTGGATGAATCTTAAGCCTTCTGCCCATTTTTTTCGTCTGACCATCGATGGAATAAGCATATGTCGAACGTCCTGGTTCGATCTTTCCACTAATCCTTAACTTTGAAAATGTCGGGGCCTTTCGTGGACACGTTTGAGTCTGAAGATACAAAAATTTCCAATAATTGGTAGACACAATCTCAGCTGTTTTACTTTTTAGTGAACGCTGCACAGTAAATTTTGTTATGTGACCTTGATAATTTAATATGAACCTATACTCGCCATCTCGTTCACTCTGCATGTCAATTAGGTCAACCTGACATCTCGAGTTCATTTCATCAAAGATGATTGGTCGCACAATTAAGCCTCGCTTTTTAACTTTTTTACCCAATTGCAATTCATAGTATACTGATAAATAAAGATCGCTCACTGGGCTGAAGATGTTGCAGTATTTCCGTTTCAATTCGGCTTCCACTACTACAAAAAAAAAACAGTTTTTTATAAAAATTTTTTGTGGAATTATAGACCAGGGGTCCTCCATATATTACGCAACGCTCTTTCTGGGCGATTTTCGGACCCTCCTTGCAAAAAATATTTGCACCTGTTGGTATTTCAAAACATTCTACATTGATGAAAAATTATTTTTTTTGAAATATGATTACGTGATGGCAAAAGTAAATAATCTTCTTCACTCCATGAACAAAATCAGTTTGCCAGTAGCCAAAATATACGTTTGTATATAAAAATTGGTTTCATAATTAACTGTCTTGTCCTATGCCAAAGTATGATACCAAAGACTCATTTTCGGTCAATAATGCAGAAAAAAAAAATTTATCCTATTTATTGTGACATAAGAAAACTGTATTTGTTTATAAAAATTGTTTAAATAATTTTCAAGCAGCAGCAGTTAGTCTTCACTAATCGTAATCAGACATTAAATTCTCTCTTATTCTATATAAAAACTGTGAATTTCAAACAGATAATCATTGCGACAGACTATGTCCACAAAAAGTGTCCAACGTAAAACCAACGTAATATGTGGACGACCCCCCATGATAAATAAAGTACTTTTTTCTGAGCATTAGTTATTACATCAAGTGTAAAATTTACAATTTTATAAAACTTTAGAGAATTTTTTTAGCTTCAATGTTGTTGAAAAATTTGTATGTTTTTACCTCTAGTCCACTTATGTCCGACATCAATTTGATTTGTTTCCAAAGTATCAAAAAGATGACTTTCCTTGCAAAAATAACGAATCGTTTTATCACTATCAGCTTTTTCACTGTGTTCTATAAGCTTTTCAGTATCACTAATTTTTTCAATATCAAACCTTTTTAAACGTCTATATTGCTCGCTAGACAATTATTCACCTTTTTTCGTAACTGCTGCGCTTCTTTAACTTCTTGCAAAACGCAATCATAGCGTTCGTCAGTAAAAAGGGCACTTCTGTCATCACATGTAGTAATGTAGTGATCCAATTTCTCTTCAAAATTTTGCTTTCTCTTCACTTTGATATCCATCTTTTGATTTGAAATCCGTAAACTTTAACTGTATTACTATTATATTATATACTATTTATATATATTATACTATTTTATATTATTATTAAATTATTATATATATATATATATGTATATATTATTATATTATTATACTATTTTTTTCTATATTATTATTATAAAAAAATAGAAAGCCTAATTCAAAAATCAGGTTTTCGGTCAATGAGCATAACATATAATACTAAACCTAAATTCAACTATGTTGTTAAACATTCACCTTTTTGTTTCAAAAATTCATATCTTTTTGTAAAAATGTCACCCTTTTTGGTGAAAAATGCAATTGTGTTGTTAAGATGAGTTAATCTGTTTCAGTTGCAAATTAACTTTTTTTGTTAAAAATTCAATTGTTTTGTAGGAAATTCGTGTTTTTGACTTCAAAATTCAACGATTCGGTAGAAAATTTAATTGTTTTGTTAAAAATTTATGTATTTTGCTGAAAATTCGTTTTTTAAATAGAAAATCAATTTTATTGGTTAGGAAATAATTTCTTCAACTAAAGATTTAACTACTTGGTTGAAAACTTAACTGATTCCTTGAAAATTAACTTTTGTGTTGAAAATTCAACTGTTTTGTACAATTTGCCATTTTGGCTTGAAAATTCAACATTTTGCTTGAAAATTTAACTATTTCGTTGAAAATATATGTATTGCGGTGAAAATTCGTCTTTTTATAGAAAATTAATTTGTTGTACTAAAAATGAAACTGTTTGATTGAAAATTAATCTACTTTAGTTGAGAATTCAAGTAATTTTTTGAATATTCCTTTTTGTTGTTGAATCCAACTGTTGTTTATTTTAAATCAAAACTTTCTTTTTGAAATATCAACTATTACACGTTTCGTTCAAAATGGATCTTATTATTATAAAAAATCTATTATTTAGTAGAAATGTTTTAGAAACGAAACAAATATACACTAAAAATTATTCAAATAAAATTTGGACTTACATCACATCCACTGTTCAAGCTATTGATTAAAATTAAGATTCATGATTATTCCTAATGATTATGAAAAAAATAGCATATTTATTAACATTTTTATGCTAAAAATAGAATTTTTGTTTTCATATTATTTTTTATGGATAAAACAAAATATCCTACAAGTCTTCTCTTAGGTTTTGACGTATCTCGCGTTTTTTGGCGTAATATTGGAACTTTCGATCTCTGCATATCAATTTCGATGAATAAATTAAAAAGGAATTTTTAAACGCTGAAATTCCTCCGAAGACTTTTCCTCGTATTTTGCGTCGTTTGGTTCAAAATTTGAATTTTCGACTTTTTTCGCAGTATTTTCGATGAATAAAACCAAAATGACAAGTCCTATCGAAAAATGGCTTGAATAAATTTTGTAGGACTTTTTGAAAGCTGCAATTCCTTCTTGAAATTATTTTCCATATCTCACGTTGCTTAGTTCGAAATTTGAATTTTCAATGTCCTACTTAGTACTTTCGATGAATAAAACCAAAATGACAAGTTATATTGAAAAATGTTAAAATAAATTTTTCATGACTTTGTAAAAGCTATGATTGATCATCAAAACTTTTTCTCGTATCTCACGTCGTTTGGCTCAAAATTTTAATTTTTTATTTTTTTCATAGTATTTTCGATAAATAAAACCGAAATTACCAATTAAAGCCTATCAAAATGTTTCAATCGAAAAATGGTTAAAACAAAAATGGTAGATTTGATCGATTTGATCCGTTTATTTTATCGGGAGTTATCGTGTTTACGGACGGACAGACAGACATACCGCACGCCAAAACTTAATTTTCGGCTGTGAGGGGTCTCAAAACGCGGAGAGCCGTTGAAAAACTGTCATGTCAAATTTCAGACAATTCTAATAGTTTCTTAATCATAAATGATGAGAATGTAAAAAATACGGAGCGAAATACTAAAGCAAAGTTTAGATGATTACAACGTCAACAAAAGATTGAAGCCTGGCAGAGATAACGTTGAATCAACAAAAAGATGTGTACAACTGACTTTCTCACAGAAGAAGTCGATAGACAATAACGCGCGAAAACAAAAATTCAGTGGAACTTAGTCAAATTGGATTAAATCATTTGAAATCTGCTAAAATTAACATAAATTGTACCGAACTTTCTGAGATCCACATCCACCGAATTCCCCAGAAATTGCAAAATTTCTTCTAACTTTCCACAAATTATTATATATTTTCTTCAATCTTCTTGAGTTCTTTCGAATTCATTTGAATTCGCTTAAAGTCTCTTGAATTTATTTTACGGTATTCCCGATTCTCTTGTATGATACGGTGTTGAGAACAGTTCCTGCTAGGAATAAATACAAGAACATATTTCACCAATACAGAGGTCTTTCTTATTTCACCTTCGCTTGTTCACAATTTCAGAAAGTTCAAGTTAATAGTGTACCAAATCTTTATAAATTAATGTGACTTTTTTCTTACAAAATTAGGTGCAGATTGTATTCGTGGATACGACCAGTATCACCAGGTTCCTGAAAACCACCATGTTCCGGAAAATCACCCATTTCCGGAAAATCACCTTTTTCCTGAAAATTTCATTTTTGTAATACTGCAGGATGGCTCTACTTTTACTGGAAATATCGACGGATACAACAATCGCAGAATACCCTTTTGGCTGCAGCCTCATCAACCTTCTATACTGGAATTTGCTTTCATACGAACAGCATTGGAAGAACATTTCTTGACCCTTCTTAATCCAGACCAACTTCATCCTTATCACATTCTTGGTCTTCATGGTCCAAGGGAGGTTCGGATGAGAATAGGGAATAACCAATTTTATTCAGCTAACGATTTTCACGTGTACCCTGTAAATGAACATCACCATGCAAATCCACATGGAAATTTCACAGGCAATTTCCCACTTGAGAACCACATATATGTAAATATTCCAGAAGGTTCTGTCTATAGATCAATTTTACAAGTGGGTTGGTAACCAAGAGATATCGAGAGGCCATCTTATTTTTCAACTGCGATATCCTAGGCATATCGAGAGGGATATCTTGCGGATCCAAAATTCTAACATCCCTGAGATATTCTGAGTACATTCCACTATGATGTTCCAATTTTTAATGCCAAGGATACCCTTAACGTATCCTGATTCAATAATTTTATATATTTTTCTAAAAAATTTACGTAGATATATCTTGATTGACAAGTTATGTATATTCAGTCGCATAAATAAATAAGGTCATCAATTAAGAATATGAAAGTGTTTTCCAAATATTTTGTACAAAATATGACATTTCGCATTACAAAGTGTACGTACATTTCGCTATTTTTTAGCGCGTCTATGTGTGCATATTCACTCTTCATTGCAAAAAAAATTTTTTTTCAAGAACGCGTGTATTTATTTTTAACTCTCAATTTCTAATATCTAGAAAACAAAGTAGCATGTTGTTTGAAGAATTAAAATCTTTTTTGTTATCTTGCCGCCTTGTCATTTTGGCGTCGTTATCGTCTTTTCATTTCGTCGTTTTATCGTTTTGTCATTTTGCCCTTTGCAATTTTTTCATTTAGTTATTTTGTTGTTCTGCCATTTACGTTTTGTTATTTCCACATTTTCTCATTTAGCCATTTTTTTTTCATTTTGTCAATTTGTTATTTTCTTGATTTTGATATATTTTTTTATTTTTTTTATTTTTGCTTCCTCATAGAGGAAGCTTTGTAATGACAATATATTCCAAAAAATTTTAATTCATTTAGTCAAACCTTCCTCAATTTAAAAATGTCTAACACAATGTTCAAGCAATTATCCGGATGTGTGTGTGTGTGTCACACTTTTTTTATGAACAGAATAACTTGAAAACGGTTGCAAATAAATTGATGAAATTTGGAGACCTTATTTTTACCACTAATATCTTGAAAATGACCGAAGTATTTCTGAAAATATTTATTGCATTTCTTTAGCACTCAATAATATTTTAAAAATCGGTTTTTTATAGTAAAACTTTTTCATTAACATAATTCAAAGTTGATACACGAACAGAGGATATGTGTTGATTCGAGAAGAATCGATTGACATATAATATTGATACATTTTATTGATTAGTAAGGAAGCTATGGTAATATATATATTTTGAAAATCGGTTTTTTATAGTAAAACTTTGTTCATTAGCATAATTCAAAGTCGATAAGACTATATAGAAGATTCCTTGCTTCGAGACGAATAGATTGACCTATAATACGAGTATTGATACATTTTATTAAAGAGTAGGGAAGTTATGATTAATCATATACTTTGAAATCGGTTTTTTATAGTGAAACTGTTTTTATTAACATAATTCAAAGTTGATGCACAAATAGAAATGATGTGTTAATTCGAGAAGAATCGATTGACCTATTATATTTATACATTTCACTGTAGGGAAGTTATGGTGACTTATATATTTTGAAAATCGGTTTTTTATAGTCAAACTTTTTTTATTAACATAATTGAAAGTTGATGCACGAACAGAAAAGATGTGCTGATTCGAATTGAAACGATTGACCTATAATATTTATACATTTCATTGAGGAGTAAGGAAGCGATGATAATGCATAATATTTGGAAATACGGTTTTTTATAGTAAAACTT
>CAKNYM010048966.1:179637-205884 GCA_932195095.1 Andricus curvator
ACATTTTATCGAAGAGTAGGGAATTTATGGTAATTAATATAATTTGAAAATCGGTTTTTATACTAAAACTTTTTTCATCAGCATAATTCAAAGTTGATACAAGAGCAGAAACGATGTGTTGATTTTAGGCAAATCGATTGACCTATAATATTGATACATTTTATTGATTAGTAAGGAAGCTATGGTAATTTATATATTTTGAAATAAAATACAAAATATACAAAAATACAAAAAATCGGTTTTTTATAGTAAATCTTTTCTCATTAGCATAATTCAAAGTCGATGCAACATATAAAAAATTCTTTGGTTCGAGGCGAATCGATTGACCTATAATATTGATACATTTTATTAAAGATTAGGGAAGTTATGATAAATTATATATTTTCAAAATCGGGTTTTTATAGTAAAACTTTTTTTATGAAAATAATTCAAAGTTGATGCACAAACAGAAAAGATGTATTGATTCGAGATGAATCAATTGACCTCTAATATTAATACATGTTATTGAAGAGTGAGAAAGCTATGGTAATGCATAATATTTGAAAATATGGTTTTTTACAGTAAAACTTTTTTCTTGAGCATAATTAAAAGTTGATGCAATAATATAAAAGATTCATTGGTTTGCGAAGAATCGATTGACCTATAATATAATAATATTTTATCAAAGAGTAGGGACGTTATGGTGATTTATATATTTTAAAACCCGGTTTTTCATAATAAAACTTTCTCCATTAAGATAATTCAAAGTTGATGCAAGAACAGAAAAGATTTCTTGCTTCGAGACGAATAGATTAACCTAAAATATTGATAGATTTCATCAAAGAGGAGGGAAATTATGGTAATTTATATATATTTAGAATCGATTTTTATAGTAAAAATTTTCTCATCCTCATAATTTAAAGTTGTTGCGAGAATAGAAAAGTTGGGTTGATTCAAGACGAATCAATTGACCTATAACATTGATACGTTTTATTGAAGGGTAAGGAAGCTGTGGAAATGCATAATATTTGAAAACACGGTTTTTTATATTAAAACTTTTTGCACTAACATTATTCAAAATTGATACAAGATCGGAAAAGATTCTTTGATTCGAAGCAAATCGATTGATCTATAATAATAATAATACATTAAAGATTAAGGAAGTTTTGTTTAAATACACGTCTACATTTTTTCTAAATGAACATTTTTGCTTGAAATGTCTTTCAATTAGATAAACTCAATTTACAGGAATATAAATATTCATTGAACAATAATATTTCGGAACGTGAATATAAATAAGAAACTTTCTAGTAAAATATAAGGTTAGTAAAATAAAGCAGAAATTACATAGCGAAAAAATGCATCCTTTTCCACCAAAAATTTGGAATATGTAGTGACGTCCTGTTTGGAAATTTTGGTTGATAAACCTTCATTCAAAAAATAAAGTTGCAAACAAAGAGATAAATTTTCAACAAAGAATATGAATCTTCAACAAAAAATTGATTTCTCAACAAAGTGGTTGAACCAAAATTTGTTAACAAAATAGTTAAATCCTCAAGCAAATAAGATTATTTTCTAACCAAACAGTTGTATTTTCATTAAAAAAAGATCACATTTCTACTAGAACAGAAGAATTTTCAAATCAAAAACACAAATTTTCCAAAAGAAATAGTTGAATTTGAAACAAAAAAATATTTTAGTTTGACTTTTCAAAATCAAAATATGAGTTACAAACTATGTGTAGATTTTCTGCGTAGATACTTGAATTATCAACCAAAGAGGCGAATTTTCAACAAAACAGTTGAATTTTCAACCAAGAAGGATGACTTTTTAACATAATTGTTGAATTTTCAACCAAGCAGTTGCATTTTGAGCCAAGAAAGATGAAATTTCTACCAAAAACAGATGAATTTTCAATTCAGAAATACAAATTACCAAAAAAATAGTTGAATTTTCATAAAAAAATGATTTCAGTTGACTTTTTAACGCCAAAATATAAAAAACGTACATTTTGTAGGAAACAATTCAATTAAAAAAAACGGATTACTTTTCAACAAAATCGATGAATTTCCAAACAAACTCTTGCATTTTTAGCCAAGAAAGATTAAATTTGTAATGAAACAGACAAATTTTTAAATCAAAAAACAAATTTTCAACAAAAAAATAGATAAACTTCAAACAAACAGGATGATTTCTGAATAGAATTGCTAAATTTTCAATCAAACAGTTGCATTTATATCCAAGAAAGATATCATTTGTACTAAAATAGATTAATTTTTAAACTAAGAAGATAAATTTTCGAAAAAATAGTAGAATTTTCAACCCAAAAAGACAAATTTTCAATAAAACAGTTTGAATTTTCAACCAAAAAGGAAGATTTTTCAAACAAAATTGTTGAATTTTCAAACAAATAATAAAGTTTTTAACTTAAAAAAAAATCTTCAGGAGGAAACAACTACAAAAAAAAGAAATAGAAATAAAAAGCAAATAAATTTCTAACAATAAATTTATAGCATTAATATTCAAAGACCAGAATCTTAAACTTATAAAATATTCAACCTGGAATTTTTTGTAAACGTAATAAAATAATTTCAAATTAAAATTGATTTAAGGAAAATTACAGAATTCAAGGAATTGACGGAATTCAAGTAATTAATTGAATTCACGGAATTCACAGAATTCAATAAATTCATCGAAGTGACGGAATTCACGGAATTTACAGAATTCATAGAATTCCTTCGAATCGTGCAATTCCATGTATATATACCATTAAGCCATTTCCCTTTCGGAGTAGGCGTGACTTGCTCGGTTGGAAAATAGTATTGGGTATATGGGTGTATTGGTATAGAGTATATAGGTATGAGTTAGATAGGTATATAGGTGTAAAGTAGATAGGTATATAGGTGTTAGGTGTATATGTTTTATATTGATCTGGAATTCTCGTGTCATTTATTCAAATGACACGTTTATTCCGCAACACTGCTCCGACCCAGGTTGCTGATCAATCTCTCTAGCGATCACCCCAAGTGAAGAGCCTCACAAAATTGTTATGTATGGTTCCCCACTTGGGCCCATTAGAATCCAAGGTCTTTGTTTCAGGCTTCATTCATTCTATTGTCACTCTGTTTACAAACAATTTGTCGCCACACTTTTCTGTCCTGGCATACTACTCTAGCTTCCTTCACGTCCATGCATTTTTTCATGCAAGCTCTTGTGTTTCTATGGCTTCTTACGTCTCTTTGGATTAATGTCTCGTTTACCGATTCTAACCATTCTTAAGGTGGTCTACCTCTAGGCATGCTGCCATTTACTTTACCTTTGTACACTTGCCCCTGAACTTTTCCAATGTTTTTCAGTGTGAGAAAAATTAATTTTTTAATATTTTTGTCAGCAGTCTATGCTTCATCCTCAAAATATGTGTTTCCACCGGTACCGGTTTTGTATACACAAACTACAAAAGAAAGAGGTTTTGAAATACAACCGGGACGTCTAATTATCGTTTGGAGATGTATCGGCTATTGGCAAACTTGAGATTTTAATTTTTAACGCAGGCTAATATTCCGTCACACAAGCATGCTGCTAATAATATAAATTTCGGTTTATCTTGTCCTAATCTTGAGAGACGGGTAACAGCCAGTCTTGAGCTATGCTACCACCCAGCCAAGACTCATGCTTTAGCCAGATATTTCCAAGTTCATTGCCATGCCTGGGCGATGCAAACTTTTCTCATGTGAGTTATGAGGATCAATCTTTTGTTCTCATTCTTCTTTTTGAAAATAGCGCGAAACAGATAAGAAAATCTTGTAGAACTCTTTGAAAGGAACAAGTTTGATTTCGGACGTTTCTTGTATCTCGCATATTATAAAAAACTAAATTTTTGAGAAAAACTATCAAAGTTTTATTGTTTTCAGCTTCTTAAAGTTTTTTCTTAGACCTTGATCAATGATAAAAACATCCCATCAAAATTCGAAAAAATACTAAACCGTAATGCACTAACAATTAAAAAATGCATTGTTCTTCCTGGAAGATTTGAATTTAAGGTAGAAGTTAAGGCGAGATACATCATCACACATCAGTTATTGAAGAGTAGGTCATATTATTTTTATCTATGTTTCCACGTTTATGCATGTGATGGTGACTTGAGAGATGAAAGAAGTGTTTTTAACTTTAGTGTTTGCCACTTCTACCATACCTGATCACGTGTTGTAATCTTGAATATTCCTCCTTCCACTCTAATAATTTTACCGAAAATAAAAGGAATTGACATTGGATAGAGCTCGCAGAGGTTAGTATATAAAATTTATCGCCTCAGTTCATACGGAAGTGTTGACGAATCAAATTTTTCTTCTCTTATCGTTGTCTCCACTCAGAGGAAATGCAGATTTTTCCTGAAATTCTGCTCTTGACGTTCCCGGTTTTGCTGTATTTCAAATGTAAGTTTATTACAATATTTGCGTAATTATGTATGATAAATATAATATATAATTATGTACTTAAATATGTTTATTCAAGAGCTTTTAGT
Source organism: Andricus curvator (assembly GCA_932195095.1). Lineage (NCBI taxonomy): Eukaryota > Metazoa > Arthropoda > Insecta > Hymenoptera > Cynipidae > Andricus > Andricus curvator. The sequence goes on from CAKNYM010048966.1 coordinate 184,139, forward strand.
TCAATTGCTTGTTTCCAAAAAGACCTGCTATAACGTTAAAGTATTTTTATTGATCCAACCATATATATGAAGAGTCTTTAATTTATTATCATATTGTACATTGGAATTGTCTGCTATTTCAAAATTCCCCTAAGATTACAATATTTGGCTAATATATAATAAAATCAAAAATATGGTTCTCATTGTTTAATTTGAAACTGAAAACCACAAAAACTGGACGATTCAAACATAATGTACGTTAAATAGTAATAATTTTGAAAAAAGTTTCAAAAACTGCACATTTCTAGGAAGGGTTGTCAATGAATGGATTAAGTTGATAAAGCTTTTAACACAGTTGTCTTGCTTTTCCTATAGAGCATAAATTAAGATTATAAGTTGAATATTTGAGATTCTAAACTGCGACGTTTTTTCAAACACTATCGATTTTAAGAAAAATATGTGACGGTCCATAAAATGAGGAAAGCCACGTTTGTCGGTATGGAGGCTTTTTATTTGCTGATCCCACAGAAAAAACACAAGATAAACTTTAAATCGATTTCCGACGAAAGATTCTTTGCAACAAAAATTAACTTCAGAGGATAAACTTTACACAAATATCGGTTAAAATTTCTTTTGTTTTTCGATGACAAACACATGTATTTTGAAAGACGCGAAGTTGGCTGAACAAAACTTTATTGCTCTAAAAAATGTAATGCAACAAATTTTATTCTTAGTTTTTTCTGTGCCATTAAAGATAACGCATGTAGTTTAATAGATGCTTAGTATGAATGAGGAAGTGTGAAAACCTAACAAGTGAACACATTTAAATTGAAATTCACAATATACAAATATTAGAAATCGTTTAAATGAAAAAGTCTTCACTTGAAATTATCGATATGTATTAGGAAATAGGTATTTTAATATGTACATTTACAAAATAAATGTAAGAGGCTTGACGATGACCATCTTTAAATTTAGCTCTCATGAATGAAACAATTTTAGAGTAAAGTTTTTCGGAATTAGACAGCTTATTTCGAAAAATGTTTTCCATCAATTATAGCATGACTTCACATTATTAGAGCAAACACATCATGATTTTAAAGTCTGACTAAAAATAAAAACCGTGGCCGAGATAACGTTGAAGTAACAAAAAGAGATAAATAAATGCCGTCCTCATATACTAATAAACTGACTCAATTTTTTACAAAATATAAGCATAAACGTTCACAGTATTAAAACAGATACTTATGCTTCAAAATTACACTACAGATGCCGAGTGCTTCAATCATCAAAATAATCAGGTCCATCCCGCCCCAGTCCCAGGGACGAATAACGAGCATCAACCACACCAAATTTATCTAAGAATGGAGAACAGAAATAGTTTTATTGGACATATCGAGACAGTCAACCATTGGGAAGTGATCCAATGGCTGTCGCCTCATCAACACCCTACGCTAGAGGATTGGGCTTTTGTACGATTGGAATCGGGCCATCCGCATCCTCAGTATCATCAGTATAAGTTTCGTCTCCACGCATACGGACCACTCAATGAAGATCCTGCTCATGATTTAACTCGTCCAGCCTACGTGGAGGTAATGATAGGACACCATACTTATACAGCTGACGAATTTGAACCGTATTTTCCGCACCTTCGTAACCATCAAAGTGGAACTAGCGAACATCCAGACACAGGAAATTATCCGGTAGCGAACCACGTATTCGTCAATATGGAAGATGATGGTGACATCTATTATGCACCCTTCCATCCCGAAATGTAATCAAGGGATAACGGCAAACGAGCAGATTTATAAACTGAAATATCATTTTATAGGTATTCTTTTCATACAATCCCTTTCACACTGGAAACCTGCAATATCTCTTGAATTTATTTGAATTTTTTGAGAGAAATTTGACTGCCCATTCCAAGTTTCGAGAAAGAAAGAGAGTAATCACAGTTCCAAAACACCAAACGTGTAAATTACAACGGTCTTTCACAGTTAGGGGCGTTCGACTCTGAAACACACTTTACTTTAGAAAAGCTTTTTTTATGTTTCTGATTAATATTGACAATCCCAGTCTAGGAACAACTCAAAAACAAAGAAACAACGGTAACTCTCTCATCAAAGTCAGCGCTTCCATACTTCGAACACATGTAGCACCTAAACTTATATTTTAATTTATACAACTCAATATTATCCCTCGGTTCACCGAATTGCGACAAGATATCTCATACTTTGTTGTAACTCTGCTATGCTAATTGAATAATGATCCTTTTCAATCTCACACCATTACGCTAGCACATTCGCTCCTGCACTTATTATTGTCTAATAATTCGTTAAAAACTCTGATTAAATAAAAAAAAAGTCTATAACTTTAAGAAGATGCTTCGACCTGAAACTGAATCTTTAGTAATAGTATACGTATCTCCTGTTCCTAGAGGGCTATTTAGCCCTAGGGAATCATGCTAAATTGAAGAATAAATAAAAATATCCCAGGCTCATCACAGGATATATGCGAATTGAGAAGGATATCTAAGGGGGCAGAAAGTTTAATATTCCTGAGAGAATCCGCGGATATTCTACTATGATGTTCTAATTTATTATGCCAAGGACCTCTTAAATATATCCTGATTGAAAAATGTCATATGTTCCTAAAAAATGTAGCGATGTCTTAATCTGTAAATTATGTACAAGAAATTGCATAAGTAAATAAACTGATCATATGACAACATCAAAGAGTTTCCTTCCGACAAGTTTGTACAAAGCATGGCATTTCGCATTACAAAATACACGTACATTCCGATCTCTTCTAGCTTAACACAGTTACAAAAATTAATATAAACATTAACTTATGTTTAATTATATAAGCAGTCATACGCTCTTCTATCGTGCCGTACGGTAATGATGGGAGAAAAATGATGAAGTTCAGCCTTTTTTAATATTTATGAAAAAAATAACAGATTTTCATCTTGAAAAGTCACCTACTTATGAAAGAAAATACCGCTAAGCAAGTACCGGAATGGTTTTCATCATTTTTTTTTCACTCCAAATTTGGTTTTTAACGCACGTACGGGAATTACGTTTTTGTTGTCAAAATGTCCTTTTCAGTTTCAATATCACATTAACAAAAAAAAGTGTTAATATTTCAAGCTTAATTTTATAGAATCTTGTATTGAACTATATGCTTAATATTTCTGTATTTATTTATTACTTAACTTTAACTACAATATTTCCCTGGAAAAAAAAGTACGGTAATGACGTCTGAAATGAGAAAAATCGAGAGACAGACTTTAAGGTTTTTGCAATATTATCTATTTGACCTAAAAAATGTGCATACATTAAATTAATGTTCATCTAAAGTGTACAAACTAGATACGTTAAAAGGAGAAAATCAGTTTATCCTTGTGCAAAGTGAGGTTGCAACGCCGTACGGTAATGACGTTTAGGGGTTTTCTTTCATTAAATTAATGTAAATAGGAACAGAAATAAAACAAAAAAAAAGAATTGGCCATTTTGTAGAGGATGATAATAAGTATTTATTAAATTAAACAAAAAATCAGTATGAGTTTCTAAGTTAATGTTATATTACTGGGACTTCAAGTTTGCTTTCAATTTGACAATTACCCATATGTATTGTGGTAAAAATTCGTCTTTTTATAGAAAATTAATTTGTTGTACTGAAAATGCAATTGTTTGGTTGAAAATTAATCTATTTTAGCTAAGAATTCAAGTATTTTGTTGTCAATTCGTCTTGGTTGGTAAATCCAACTGTTTATTTTAAATCAAAACTTTCTTTATGAAATATCAACTATTAAAGGTTTCGTTGAAAATTCATCTTTTCTGGTTGAAAATTCAACTTCTCGGCAAGATATGAAAAAATTCAAGAAAATTAAAATTTTTCTTTTTGAATACCCTACAATATTGCTTTAAGACTTTTTTAAATTTTCTTGAAAAATCGAAAATTCAAATATTTATCGCACAAAAACATGATGAAAAATCAAAAATTCCATTTTGCAGTCAAAATATACAAGATATGAAAATAAATAAAAAATAAAAAATTGTGCATATAAAAAAGACCTACAAATTTTGTGTTGATTACTTTTTGATAGGATGCGTAGTTTTGGTTTTATTCGTAAAAATAGTATTAAAAATAGAAAAAATAGAAAAATCAAATCTTTGGAAAAACAGCGCAAGGTACGTAAAAACATAAATAGACAAAAATTGTGCATTCAAAAAAGATCTACAAATTTACCAGCTATCACTTTTTGATAGAATCGATAGCTTTTGTTTCAATCTTAGAAAATAAAATTAAAAATGAAAGAATTCAATTTTTGGACAAACTACACAAGCTATGAAAAAAATTAATAGACAAAAGTTACTCACACAAACAAGAGATATAAAAATTTGTCATAAATAATTTTTTTTTTTAAATCGTAGTTTTTGTTTTAATCATGAATGATCGCATTAAAAATATAAAAATTAAATTTTTGGAAAAACCACACAATAGACGAAAAAAAATTAAGACAAAAGTTGTTCAACCAAAAATGATATACAAATTTTTTATAACATTTTCTTATAAACATTTTCTTAGAACCACTTTACGCTAGGATGCGTATTTTTGGTTCAAATCGTAAAAAAATAACATTAGAAATAAACAAATTAAATATATCGAAAAACGACACACGTTATTGAAAATGATCTTTTTTGTTAAAATTTTCTTTTTTTTTAAGTCACTGTTTCATAACATATTATACTTTTTAGCCTAAAAACGTTACTCTTTTGTTGGAAATTCAGCTTTCATGGCAATTTTCTTTAAACTAACCCTTAAAACTAACATCCTTCCACACCTTATCTCTAACGCCGCTCGCTCTTATCGCATTGCCTTCCTCGCTTTGCCTCGCCACGCACGCATGTCCCTACTTTCTTGCTTTGCCTCGCATTACCAAACTCTGCCTCCGCGGCTAATCCCTAATACTTATCTACTATTTACAATATTTATATTTACTTATATTTACTTTCTCCTCTATTCACAATCTTTCCTTCTCCATTCCTCTACCTCCTTCTTTCTCTTCTTCTCCATCTTACCCAAGACTCCCTTCACCCATGCTACTGCCCTTTTGTCCCCCCTTTCATGTATCAATACCACCATGCTTATCCCACTCCTTTCCATCTCTACGCACTCCTCCAACCAGTGCTCCACTCTTGCCTTCACCTTCCCACATAGTTCACACACCCTCTTTTCCCTAGCGAGCCAGAACCTATGAAAACCCTCCATGCACCCACATCTGATCCTCGCTATAAGCTCCTGACTTCCTTTCTCTCCTTTCTCACACAAATATTGCGCTCTCGCCCTTGGCATAATCCACACATAGTTCCTAATAAACCTTGTCTCTCTTATTCTCTCTTCCCCTGCTGTCTTCTCTCTCTCCATGCTGTTTTTCTTAACCAACTCATGTACCTCCCTTCCTTCCTCATGCATCCTTCTCACTTCATCCATCTGCAGCCCATTCGTTCCAAAATACCTTTCCCTTTCAACCTCCATCTTCCCACCCCCTCTTCTGTTCTCCTTCTCCCACCAACACTCCCTAACCAGCTTACTTCCACCCTCTTCCAAAAATTTTTTCTCATATTTATACGCCCGACTCCTCGCTAGAATCCCTACACTCGTTCTTCCCGTCTCCCTCCTGACAATATAATTAGACGTGTTCCTTGCCAGCCCCAGTGTCCACTTTATATAACTCTCCTGTGACCTATTTACCTCTTCGCTTTCCTTCCACCCCCACACCTCTACTCCATACAATAGCACACTCATCACTAGTGAGTCAAACAATTTCATTCTCCTTCCAAAATCATCTGCGAATAACTTCTTTCCCAACCCCCACACCTGCCTCATCACCACATTTGCCCAACTCACTCTCTCTTTTATGTGACCATCCACTCCGCCATTCCTCCGAAACAAGAAGCCCAGGCACACAAACTCTTTCACCTCCTGCACCGCGTTTCCCTTAAACTTCCACTCCCCTTCCTTATCTGTTCCACCTCCTTTTCTGAAAACCATAACCTTGGACTCTTCCGCATTCAGTTCTAACCTGTTTTTATACAACACTATGTCATCTGCATACGCTAGTGACCAAATTCTAACCCCTCCTATCCTGACTCCTCCTACCACTCCGGCCTCCAGCTTACTTTCCATATCCGCAATTGAAATCTCAAAAAGCGTTGGGCTAAGCGGACACCCTTGTCTCAACCCCCTATCCATCCAGAATCCCTCCGAAATCCCCTGTCCTCCTCTTACCTTATCTTTGGTCTCTTCATATATCTCCCTTACCCTCTCGATCAGGCCTCTTTTCACTCCCCTATCCTCCATCGCCTCTCACGCGCCTTTTAGATCCACAAAAAACGCGAATACTCTCAACCCCTTCTTCGCTAATTCTTTATCCACCACAGAACGTAGATATTGTCTATAGTACTCCTACCTGCCCTAAAGCCCGCCTGCGTCTCCGGCAATATTCCTTTCCCCTCGACATCCTTCCGCAGCCTCTGCACCACCACCATCGCGTATACTTTATACGCCGTATTCATTAGCGTAATCCCTCTATAATTTTCCTGCCTATCCCTATCTTCTTTCTTATACAGAGGTACTATTAACCCTTCTCCCCACCCTCGTGGGAATCCCTTCCCCCTCCATACTTTCTTCACTACCTCCTTCAGCCGCTCCCTAACCTCTTGTGTACTAAACAGCCATGCTTCATTCTGTACCCCATCCAGCCCTGCTGATTTTGACCTTCTTAACTTCCTTATCTGTTCCTCTATGTCCTCGTCATTCAACTCCTCCATCTCTGCCTCTCTCGTTCTTCTACTCCCATCATCTCTCTTCCTTGAATCTGAGCCCTGAAATGATTCTTTAAAAAACTCCCTCCACTCCTCACTCCCTATCTTCTCGCTTATCCCTACTCTACGCTTCCTAAACCTATTTATTATCTTCCAGACGTTCCCCTCTGTCTTAAAATTTCCTAACTCCTCCTCCAGCTCTTTCTCATTTTCGTTTTCTTCCTTCTTACACATCAACATAAACCCCTTTCTCATTTCTACGTACTCCAACGTACTCCTACGTACTCCATTAAACACATAGGGGAAAAATTAATTTTTAAATATTTTTGTCGGCAGTCTATGCTTTATCCTTAAAATATCATTTTATACAGGTACCGACTTTGTATACACAAACACCAGCATCTTGTTGATTATATTAATTTGGGTTTGCCTTGTCCTAATCTTGAGAGACGGATGACAACAAGAGTTGAGATATGCTACCACCAAGCCAAGACTTATGCTTTAGCCAGATATTTCCAAGTCCATTGCTATGCCTGGGCAATGCAAACTTTTCTCAGGTGAGTTAGGATGATCAATATTTTGTTTTCATTCTGTTTCATTGTTTTCACATTTAGTAAAAAAACATTTTTGATACCAACGTAAACTCTTGGAAACATTACAGAAAGACGCTGTGCAAATGGAAAATACCGTGAAACAGAAAATAAAATCTTGTAGAACTCTTCAAAAGGAACAAGTTTGATTTCGGACGTTTCAGACCCTATCAGAATGGAGAAGATAAAGACTGATCCGTAATGCCCAAGACCATGTATAGTGTTTATAATAAAAAATTTTATTCACCTATGTTCTTGCTATTTTAGGCGATTATCCATACTGATCTGACTAACAATTAAAAAATGCATTTTTCTTCCCCGGAGTGAATTCCGCTGAATATTACAAACAACATGATTGTTTTAAAAAATCTGGTATTTTTTTTATTTGAATTCAAAGTAGAAGTTAAGGCGCGATACATCATCACTATTCAGTTATAGAAGATAAGGTCATATTATTTTTATCTATGTTTACACGTTTATACATGCGATGGTGACTTGAAATATGAAAGAAGTGTTTTTAACTTTAGCGTTTGCCATCTGTACCATACCTGATCACGTGTTGTAATCTTGAATATTCCTCCTTCCACTCTAATAATTTTCCCGAATATATAAGGAGTTGACATTGGAAAGAGCTCGCAGAGGTTATTATATACCACGTATCACCTCAGTTCATACGGAAGTCTTGAAGAATCAAATTTTTGTTCTCTTATCGTTGTATCCACTCAGAGGAAATGCAGATTTTTCCTGAAATTCTGCTCTTGGCGTTCCCCTTTTTGCTGCATTTCAAATGTAAGTTTAATATATATATTATATATATATATATATATATTATTATTATTAACTCAAACATGTTTATTTAAGAGCTTCTGATTCAATTTCTCGTTCCCAAAAAGACCAGCTTTAACATTAAAGTATTTTCATTGATCCAACCATATTTTAAACGAGTCTCGAATTTATTGTGATATATATTTGAATTGTCAACTATTACGAAATTCCCCTAAGATTACAGTATTTGCCTAATATATTATCAAATCAGAAATATGATTCTCATTGTCCAATTTGAAACTGAGAACCACAAAAACTGGACAAATCAAACATAATGTACGTTAAAAAGTAATAATTCTGAAAAAAGTATTAAAATTTGCACATTTTAATAAAGGGGTGTCAATAAATGAATTATGTTCATAACGCTTTTCACACAGTTGGCATACTTCTCCTAAAGATAATAAATTAAGATAATAAGTTGAATATTTGAGTGACGGAACTACGCCGTTTTCTAAAACATTATCAATTTTAAGAAAAATATTTGACGTTCCATAAAATGAGGCAAACCAGGTTTGTCGGAATGTAGGCTTTTTGTTTACTGATCCATAAAAGATAACGTATGTTGTCTAATATACGCTTAGTTTGAATGAGAAAGCGTAAAAACCTACCAAGTAAACACATTTAAATTAAAATTTACAATAGACAAATATTAGAAATCGTTGAAATGAAGAAATCTTTACTGTAAATTATCTATATGTATTAGAAAATGTGTAATAAAATATGTATATTTACAAAATAAATGTAAGAGGCTTGACGATGACTATCCTCAAATTTAGCTCTAATGCATGAAGCAATTTTAAATTAAAGTTTTTCTGAATTAGACAACTTATTTCTTAAGATGTTTTTCATCAATTATAGCATGACTATACGTTATTAGAGCAACCATAAAATGATTTTCAAGTCTGACTAAAAATGAAAACCTCCACTACTTTTTTTTAAAATGCACGTCCACTATATAAAAACTAAAAAAAAATTCAAAATCAAACACGACAGAATTTTGGGCCTTTTTGGACTTTCCTAAGCTTTTGAACGCGCCAACAACCAATTACCTCAAACCACCCCTACTGAAAACAAAACTACCCCCTATACAAAAACGACTCGCTTGTAAAAAGAGAAATCAGCAAAAAAAGTGCATCAGAATTTTGTGCTTATTTTGGGCTCTCGAGTGCATCACACAATTTCTGAAAAATTGAAAGTAGTGTTGATCTTGATATGCGTGGTATCAAGGGGTTGCTTTTTAACGTTCAGGGTCACAGCCCAAAAATAGGTCTTGGTATTTTTGAGGAGCTTAAAAATCAGATCCTCTATTTGCACTGTAAAATTCTAAAAAAGATTATTTTTTGACAAAATCTCATCTGGCTTGTAAATATTGTGTACCCAAATAGGTACTTATACTTCAAAATTTTACTACAGGTGGCGAGTGCTTTGATCATGGAAATAATCAGGTCCATCCCGCCCCAGTCCCAGAGACGGGTAACGAGCATCGTCCACACCAAATTTATGTAAGAATGCGGAACGGATTGGATTTTATTGGATATATCGAGCCAGTCAACAATTGGGAAGTGCTCAAATGGCTGAGGCCTAATCAATTTCCTACGATGGCGGATTGGGCTTTTGTACGATTGCAATCGGGCAATCCGCATCCTCAATATCATCAGTATAAGTTCCGTCTCTTCCCACCCGAACCACGTGATGAGCAAGCTGCTCATTCTCTAACTTTTCCAGACTACGTGGAGGTAACCATAGAAAACCATAAACATACAGCTAACGAGTTTGAACCGTATTTTCCTCATCTTTGTAACCATGGAAGTGGAACTAGAGAACGTCCACAAAGTGGCAATTATCCGCCAGCAAACCACGTATACGTAAATATGGTGAATGGTCGCGTCTATTATGCGGCCTTCGTTCCCGAATTGTAATCAAGGAACATCGGCAGACGAGCAGATTTATAGACTGGGATATCATTTTATGGGTGATTTTGTATACAATCTCTTTCACACCGAAATCCCGCAATATCTCTTCAACTTATTTGAATTTCTTGACAAAAATCTGCCTGCCCATTTCAAACTTCGAGAGAAAAAAAAGGTAATCATAGTTCCAAAACAAAGAACGTAAAAATTACAACGGTCTTTCACAGTTAGGGCCATTCGACTCTGGAAAAAACTGTCTGTATAAATTAGGGAAGCGCCATCCCATTTTGACTTCAAAAAAGCTTTTTTTATGTATCTGAATAATATTGACAATTCCAATCTAGAAATCACTATTTGGTAACTCTCTTATCTAAGTCAGCGCCTCAATATCTACAAGACATGTAACACCTAAACTCATATTTTAATTTAAACAACTCAATTACATCCCTCGGTTTATAGGTTTGGGACAAGATATCTAATACTTTGTAGCAACTCTGCTATCCTAATTTATTATTAATCGTTTTCAATCTCACACAATTACGCTAGCACATTCTCTTTCGCACTTATTATTGTCTAATAGTTTGTTAAAATCTCTGATGTACTATATAATTATAGGTTTAAAGAAGATTCTTCGACCAGCAACTGTATCTGTAGTAATAGTATATTCATCTTCTGTTCCTAGAGGACCATTTAACCCTAGGGACTCATGCTAAATAAATAAATAGATAAAAAAATTTCAGATACATCAGAGGATATCCTAGGATCTCCGGAATATATCCTGATCAAAAAATGTCATATGTCCTTAAAAAATGTAGCTATATCTTAATCTCTAAATTATGTATAAGAAATTTCATCAGTGAATAAATTGATCATATGACAATATCAAAGAGTTTTCTTCCGACAAGTTTGTACAAAGCATGGCATTTCGTATTACAAAATACACGTGCATTCCGATCTCTCTTGGCTTAATACAGTTCAAAAAATTAGTATAAAAATTAATTTATGAATTTTATGCACTTTGCTACGAGGGGTAAACCACTCTAAAATCGTGATTTTTTAAAATCAAAAATGTGTAGACGGTGTTAAAGTAAGCATAGCTTTATTCTGCTTAACGCAGTGTAGCTGTCGATAGAATTTCTTTTTATGTATAACATGAGCTCCTTATTGCATAAAATGAAATGATTCGCATACGAATAAAATTCGCCGACGGTACGTAACATTTTTAATCTTTCTCTAAAAAAGAACTGATAAAAAATGTAACATTTATCAATGTAAAATTTTAATATAACATTTTCAGTTAAAGTAATTAATTTTCAATCAAGGAAAAGGGCACTTTCAACAAAATAGTTGAATTTTCAAACAAACTGATGAATCTTTGATTAAAAAATGATTTATCAACACAAAGTATAATAGTTGACATTTTCCACCAAAAAATATTTTTCATTTTCAATAAAAAAACTGCTAAACCAAAAAATAAGAATTTTCGACATAAGAGTTGAATTTTTAACCAAGAAAGATTGTTCAATCAACAAAGAAAAAAAATCTTATCTAAAATGTCGTGTTTTAAAATCATAAAGACGAACTTAAAAAAAAAGTTGAATTTACAACACAAAAATATGCTTTTTATATCAAAGTAATTGCATTTTTTTCTAAAAAAGACCAGTTTTCAATTAAATAAGTGAATTTTTAACTGAAAAAGATCAATTTTATAACAAAAATGGAATAGCTACATTTTTAGTAAAAAAAAAAAGAATTTAAACAAAAATTTGTTAAATTTTTAACAAAAAAAATTAACTTTTAACTAAAATGATCCATCTACAATCAAAAAAATAAATATGTAATCAAATAGTTGAATTTTCAACCCAGAAGATAAATTTTCTACCAAAAAAGATAAATTTTCAACAAAAAATAGAATGGTTTAATTTTCAATCAGGAAAATAAGTTTTTAAGCAAATAAAATAATTTTTCAACAAAATAGTTAAATTTTCAATAAAAAAACTAATTTTCGACCAAAGAAATAAAATTTCAACCAAAAAGATTAATTTTCTACCAGAAAAGAATAATTTTCAACCAAAAAGGTTAATTTTCTATCAAAAAAGGGCATTATTTTAACAAAATAGATGAATTTTCAACTGAAAAAGTTAAATTGTTAACCAAAAATAAAATAGTTTAATTTTCAGTTAAAGAAATAAGTTTTCAAGTAAATAAACTATATTTTTAACAAAAAATTCAAATTTTTAACCAAACTCATAAATCTTCTAACAAAAAGATTAAATGTCTATTAAAAAAAAATTCAAAAAAAACTTTAATTAAATTTTTAATTACGAAAGGTCATTTTCAATTTTAAAAAACTAATTTTTAACGAAATAAATGAATTTTCAACCAAAAAGATTCATTTTCTACCAAAAAATAATAATTTAAAAAAAAACATAAATTTTTAACCAAATTAACATTAAATAGTTAAGTTTTCAGTTAAAAAAATTAATCTTTAATAAAAAATGAAATTTCAAGTCAAAGAAATGAATTTTGAACCTCAAATATTAATTTTTTTACCGAAAAGAGATTAATTTTCAACGAAATACATGAAATTTCAACTAAAAAGGTAAATTAGTCACCCAGAAGATTAATTTCCTACCATTTTGAAACGATTCAAAAGTAATAAAAACTTATAAGGTATTTTATGAATTTTGATTTCAGAAAATTTCCTTGAATTTCGAAAAAGAGTGAAAGAGTTATAAAAAAATGTTTCAATTTGGTGTGTTAAAAATCAAAAAAAAAATCGAGTAGATTCAAGAAATATTTAGAAGATTTTAAGAGATTTAAAAAGAATTTCAAACTGTAAAAGATTAAAAAAAATGCAGATTTTTCTTTAAAGATTTCAAACCAAAACTTTAGAAGGTTTGAAAGAATTTGGACAGGTTTTAAGTGAATGAACAAACCTTCTCGAAATTCCTAGGAAAATTTAGAAGATTTTAAGGCAATTTCTTCAAATTTTAAATGATTTTTCAAAATTTCAACAAAAATTCCAGTAAGCTAAAAATATTCTAACAAATTTGAGAGTTTTTAAATATTAAGAAATCTTTTCTAATTTTCTGAAGAATATTGAAAAATGTATACTTTTATAAACTTGAAAACAAATTGATGATACTTCTTTTCTTGTAAGTAATTTCAATATTTTTATGAATAAAAAAAAATATATAAAAAGCCTTCAGTGTTATATAAAAATATTGTTTTATTTATTTCTATACAGCACTTCATCTTGAAAAACCTTTTTTAATTTAGAAAACTTCTATTATGTTTTTAAACGTAATACATTATGTCAATGTCATCATTTTGAAGAAAAAAAACTTGATGAAAAGCCTTGCTGGAAATGCTGAAAATCTTAAACTTAGTGAACAATTTTATTATTCTCTGTCAAAAATATGCGAGAACCCAAAAAAAAACTAAAATTTCTCTATGAATATTTGACCTCATATCGTAAATTTCGGAAAAAAAAATTTCAAAAATCTTTACGATTTCTTAAACTAAGACTCTTGAACTACAAAGAAAGACAGATTTATGTTTATACATCTTCGAAAAACCTTTTGGAAAATTTCTTGTTCCCATTCACAATGATAATTTTTTGATCAAAAATTACAAATATTTTTGAAAATTTCCTTTGCCAAGTCAAAATTAGAAATATATTGAACAATGCCCTATTTCTTTTCTCAATTATAATTTTTTTGAAAATTTTCTCTTGTAAATAAAAATTATAGTTATTTAAAAAAATTCCCTGTACCAAATCAGGATTATAATTATTTTCAAAATTCAGAGATAAAATTACTTTGATTCATTAGAAAGATTGATTAGAAAGATTCCTTGTTTTGGATCTGAATCTTTTTAAATATTCTCATGGAAAAAAAAAACATAAAACGTTTTCCTGTGAATCTTAAGAAAATGTTTTCAATTTCTTGAAAAATTTCAATTTTCTATAGAGCTTTTTTCGATAACTATTCAGACCGTTTGAAAATATTTTTTAATTCTCTCTTAAAATTCATTTTTTCAAATAAAAAATCAGTTACCTGGAATTTTCCCAGGAATCTCAGAAAAAAAATGTTGATACTCTTAAAAACTTTCAAAATTCATAAAAAACTTCTTTGTTTAATCATTAAAAAGCTGAATTTTGTTTTGCATCCTTTTGGATTTCTTCTAGTCTTAGAAATCAACGAAACATCTTTTAAAATTATTCCAATTTTACCTAATTCTTTTTTATAATTCTAGAAAATTAAAAAAATTGCGTTAAAATCTTCCAGATTTTTTTTCAGCAATTTTGGAAATTTTTTGAATTCTTTTTAAATATTTGCATACAATTAATTTAAAAAAAAACCATTAAAAATGTTCCTGTGAATCTTAAGAACATTTTTTGATTTCCTGGAACCATTTCAGAGTTCCCAAAAAGATTCTTGTTTTGATTATTTCGATTCATTTTTTAATACTCAGTCGTAAAAAATTTATAATTGTTCAATTGTGATTTATACATCAAAACGTGTACTTGTTTGGAAATCTTTTCAAATATTCTCTTGTAACTATTTTTTCAAAATGAAAAATGATTTTAAATTTTCCCAGGTGTCTTAAGAAAATTGCTGTATTATCTTTAAACCTTTCAAAACCCTTAAAACGCTTCCAAATTTTCAAAACTCTACATATTGCTTTAACTCTTTGGAATAAGCTCAGATTTTAAATTATTCTTGAAATTTTTAGAAAACTTCTAAATGTTTATAAAAATTATTCAAAATTTTCCTAAAATTATCAAAAAATCCTTCAAAGTGAAAAAAATTGCCTTAAAATCTTTCAGATTCGTTTTTGAAAAATTTGGAAATCTTTTGAAATATTTAAAAATATTTTCTTGTAATTAATTATTTAGGATAATAAATAATTTTCAATTTTCTTAGAATTCAAGGAATTCACGGAATCCGCTGAATTTACAGAATTAAAAGAATTCTCGAAATTCATGGAATTCAAGGAATTCATGGAATTCACGAAATTCACGAAATAAATGGAATTCATGGAAGTCACGGAATTCAAGGAATGCGCGAAATTCTAGGAATTCACAGAATTCAAAGAATCCACGAAATTCAAGAATTTCAGGGAATTCATGAAATTTATGGAATTATTTTTATCCGTGGAATTCATGAAATTCACGGAATTCATGGAATTCACGAAATTCACGAAATTCATGGAATTTACGTAATTAATGGAATTCTCGGAAGTCACGGAATTCAAGAAATTCGCGAAATTCTACGAGTACACGCAATTCATGAAATTCACGAAATTCACGATATTTACGGAATTCGGAGAATTCACGGAATTCATGGAATTTGTGGAATTTATGGAATTTGAATGAATTTTGGAGTTGAATGAATTAGTGGAATTCATGAAATTCGTGGAATTCAATGAATTTATGTAATTCAAGGAATTCATGGAATTTATGTAATTCACGGAATTCACAGAATGCTCTCAATAAGCATAGAATGTTGTTTTTAAATAGCGGGAACATGTTTGATTTCAATACGTTTCTTCCACTCTGTATCATTGAATTAAAAGAATTCGTGAAATTCAAAGAATAGAATTCATGAAATTGACGGAATTTATAAAATTAAGAGAATTTATGGAATTCGAGGAATTCACGGTATTCGTGGAATTCACGGCATTCATAGAATTCACGGTATTCGTGAAATTCACGGAATCCGCGGAATTTACAGAATTAAAAGAATTCTCGAAATTCATGGAATTCAAGGAATGCATGGAATTCAAGGAATTCATGGAATTCAAGGAATTCATGGAATTCACGAAATTCACGAAATAAATGGAATTCATGGAAGTCACGGAATTCAATGAATGCGCGAAATTCTAGGAATTCACAGAATTCAAAGAATCGACGAAATTCAGGGAATTCATGAAATGTATGGAATTATTGTTATCCGTGGAATTCATAAATTCACGGAATTCATGGAATTCACGAAATTCATGGAATTTACGTAATTAATGGAATTCTTGGAAGTCACGGAATTCAAGAAATTCGCGAAAATCTAGGAGTACACCGAATTCATGAAATTCACGATATTTACGGAATTCGGAGAATTCACGGAATTCATGGAATTTGTGGAATTTATGGAATTTGAATGAATTTTGTTGTTGAATGAATTGGTGGAATTCATGAAATTCGTGGAATTCAAGGAATTCATGGAATTTATGGAATTCACGGAATTCACAGAATGCCGAATATGTCCGAAAAATATATCTGACGAAGAGAAACCCTAACGTGTTTTGAAAACTTATTTAAATTGTTTCTCCTAATTATTTCTTATATTTCATCATTTGTAATTTGAGGTGAAAATTTCAATAAATAATTATTAGATAGCTATAAACAATTATAAATTGTTTAAACAACTCTGATTGTTAACTTCCATTATTTACTACTCTAATAAGTAAAAAGTGAATAAAAAGTTAAACATTCCAGAACAAACCGCAAATATATTGCATTAATAAAGAAGAAGATAGTTATAAACAATAATAATTTCTTCAAATAATTATCTTTGCTACACTGAATTCATTATTAACTCACCCTATGTGAAAAGTAGACAAATAATTGCAAATTTCAGAAAAAACCGCAACTTACTAGCATTATTCAAATTAAATATTATTAATAATAAATTGTCTAAACAGATAATTTGGTTAACTTTAATTAATTATTGAACTTACTCGAAGTAAAAAGTGAACAAAAAGTTGAAAATTTCAGAAAAAACTGCAATTTTCTAGCTTATAAAATTTGTTTATAAAATAAAAAAAAAATTCAATAACTTTCATGTGTTCAATATAAAAACTCTTTTTGCCTATAAATTGTTGAGATTTAGTGCGAATCATGTGGCGAATCGCAGCCAATCCCCGTGAAACAATTTACGTGCAATTATTCCTATTTGAGTTTTCCAATTCCACGCAATGGGAACCCAATTATTTCTAGGGCCCCATGGTATTGATAATTCAGTTGCAAAATATTATGCGTATTAAAATGAAATGAATTTTTTTGACAATTACCACTAATTTCTTTAAATATAATATAATTTTCCAATCTAACTTTTCAGGCATCAATTCAGCATTGATTTACTTTACGAGTATACATTTGCATACATTTTGTTTATTATCGATCGTCCAGACGCGAACGAAACGAAAATATCAGCGTACCCAAAAACGAATCAAGAGTTCGGTTGGAGTTAAACCGAATCGAAATATGAATGCGGGAAAAAATGGGTTAGTCCACGCGCTGCGGGCAAAAACGGGTTAAATCATTAACTCGTTTTTGCTCGTAGCGCTTGGCCGAATTCGCTCTTGCGCTGAGAAATAATAAACCCGCTTTTGCTCCGACTCTTTTTTAGTCCGCTTATGCTATCAGCCCTTTATATGTGGTACAAAAATGATAATCTTCATAATTTTTCCAATGTTGTTTTCTGAACTGTTGAAACTTCATGTTTGTTATCAGCCTGTGAAAAGTAAATAACTCTTTTTTCACTCGCATGATTTTAATTGGGCAACATGTCATGAGCGTGGCATTGGACAGCACTTTGTGATTCCACCGTGGTTCAAATAATCATTGAATTTAGTAAAACCGCAAACAAGGTTTCCTTATAAAAGACGAATATTTTTTCCCTCGCCATCAGCTTGATTCTGTTATTGCATAGCTTCTTATCAACATGGGGACATTAACTTATTTGATTCTCCCAATTCTTTGTGCGGTTTGCAACACGAAATCTTAGCTTCTTCCCATGGCGGTGCGAGTTCGAGTAGTAAGTGAAATCATTTTACTCTGTACGTAAAAACAAGAATTTTCCCCCGGAATGCTTAAGTTTTATGCAATTGTCCTTCAAAATACTCGGACCAGAACCCTTCAAACGAAACTGGCAAGAATTTGGTCTTTTGAATTAAAAAAAATAATAATAATATAGTGCGATGCTGGCACATTCCTCCTGGAGCCTTAAAAAAAGAAACCACTTGGTGCTTGAAAGGTTTTGATAAAAAAACATATTTGACCCGCTTCTAATATAAATTTGACCACAAAATTTTACAGGAACATGAGTTCGAACCGTGCAATAAGTACAAGCAAAAAATAAAGAGATTTTTTTTTAAGTTCGAAGTTTGAGAGGTTCCGGCATGACACTTTTCACGTATTCAACTGCTTTTTTATAGTTTTTATATGCCTTTACTCGAAGTGTTATAAAATTGTGGCGAAATATATGTTTACTCCCTATGAACAGTCCCGTATGGACATGTCGTTATCCTAGCACCATGGGGTTCTATCTCACATTTATCGGCGAAAATGAGTTAATGACACCGGAATATAATCTGGTAATCTGTTTCCGTAATTTGAATCTGCTTCTAAAATGCAACCATATGCTGTCTAGTGCCACGCAATAACACGTTGCCAAATCAAAATAATGCAAATAAAAAAAAGATGACAATCATTCCAAGTCTAACTTTTCCTGACAAAGTGACGTCATGCTAGAATGATAATACTGCTGAGCCACAATGACACGAAGTTCTAGCTTCAATTCATTACACCAAATTTTCGACATACATAAAGTTACATATTGAATTAGTGTTCTAATCATTCTTACCAGGAATAAGTAAAAAACAGTTGCTTCTCATTATGAGTGAACGACTACATGCAAAATAAGGTGGTCAAAAATGAATTCAAATTTTGTTTGCATGCTGGAGAACAACGATACTCTTAATTAGGTTCTAAATCCGGAAAAAGAAATTGCATGTTTTTTTTCGGAATTTTGTTGTTAACTGGTACCTTCTTTTCCCTACAAACATTTAAAAAGGGGTAAGGGTTTGAACCAAAATTCCTTTTGTGATCACTCATAGAGGTGCCTTCTCGCCCCCAAGAAATATTGAAAAGTGGTAGACCAAAATTATTTTTGTAGCCAGTCACAGGGGTGCGTTTTCGTGAAGGAAAATTAATTTTTCAACTATTTTTTTTGGCAGTCTAGGCACTAATTTTAAAATGTGCTCTTGAAATAAACCGGTAAAAAGACAAAGAACTCAATGGTGTATTATTTACGTGGATTTGTCACCTTAAGGACGCCCTTACAGTACGAAATCTACATAATTGAGCTTTTTATTCTCGTTTTTTGTTTGCAATACTTGAAACGGTTTTGAACTCTTCCAGATTCTTTTGACTTCCTTGGATTCTTCTGAATTTCCTAAATTCCTTGATTTTGCGCAAATTTCCTGAATTCCTTGAATTATTCCGGAGATTTTAAATTCCCTGTATTTTTGAATTTCCTAAATTATCTGAATTTCTTGAATTCGCAAATCACAAATTCAACTTATAAAAAACATTATTTTTTGACAAAGTCATATCTGTTCGGTATCAAGGGGTTGTTTTTCTAAATGAAAGATTGAAGGCCAAAAGTCGGTGTTGAAATGTTTAAGGAGCCCAGAAATCAAAGACTCTATTGACACTGTAAAATTCTCACAGAGATTATTTTTTGACAAAGTCTTATCTGCATCGTAACAAGGGGTTATTTTTAACGTTAAGGGTTATAGGCGAAAACTCGGTCCTGGTATTTTTGAGGAGACCAAAAATTTCTTTGCGGTTTTACATCGAGTTACGCATGAACTGTTTCGTGAAATGTACTATGCGTGGATTTTGGGAGTTGTTTAATATTATTATGGTGTTTAAAACTTAATATGTAGTTTTCTGGATGTATATATTGTGATTCCAACCCTCTGTTTTAAAAAATAACCCCTTCACTCGACGCAGATATGACTTTGTCAAAAAATAATCTTTTGAGAAATTTGCAGTGTAAATGAAGGCTCTGATTTTTGAGCTGCTCAAAAATACCGAAACCGATTTTTGGGCCTCAAACCTTAATGATAAAATACCAACCCTTGATATTACGCAGATGCAATTTTTGTCAAAAAATAATCTGTTCTAGATTTTTACCTCGTAAAAAGAGTCTCTGATTTTTAGGCTCAAACCATTTATGTTACAAAACCAACCTCTTGATACCATGCAGATGAGACATTGTCAACAAATAATCTCTTTGAGAATTTTACAGTTTAAATAGAGTCTCTGATTTTTGCGTTACTCAAAAATACAAATACCGATTTTTAAGCTACAACCCTTAACGTTAAAAAATCAACCCCTTGACACTACGCAGATATGACTTTGTCAAGAGGCAATCATTTTGAGAATTTTACAGTGTCAATAGTCTTTAATATTAGGCTCCTCAAAAATACCAGGAGTGATTTTTATGCTACAACCCTAAAGTCAAAAAACAACCCCTTGACACCATTCTAAGGAGCCGGTATTTTTGTAAATGAGGGTGGTTTTTGAAAATATTATTTAATGCATTCAAGAGCCCAAAATAAGTCCAAGATTCTGATGCACCTTGTTTTTTTTGCCGATTTTATTTTTGGCAAAAAGGTGGTCTTTAGGAGTTCGGGTTTTTACATGGGTTAGTTTTATTTTCAGTAGATTTGGTTTTCGAAAATAGGTTGTTGGCGCGTTAAACGCTCCAACAACGTTGGTCACGCTCCAGCAAGGTAGCGGGCTGAGCTCGCGTATTAGTCAAATTCAAAGAATTCATGAAATTGGAGCTATTCGTGGAACTCAAGGAAATCATGGAATTACAGAAATTCATGGAATTACAGAAATTGATGGAATTTCAGAAATTCATGGAATTCAATCAATTATAAGAATTCCCGAAATTTGAGAAATTATAGGAATGCCAGAAATTCAAGGAATAAATGTAAATCATTGAATTCAAAGAATTCGTGGAATTCAAAAAATTGTGAAATTTATGGAATTCGTGGAATTCATGGAATTCAAGGAATTTATAGAATTCATCAGATTCACAGAATTTATGAAATTCACGAAATTGATCGAATTCGTAAAAATGTATGGCATTCAAGGAATTCACAGAATTCATGGAATTCAATGACTGCATGGAATTGAAGTAATTCATGGAAATCATGGAATTTGAGAAATTCACGGAATGCTCTAAATGAGCATAAAATGTTGTTTTCAAAAAGCGGGAACATGTATGATTTCAATACGTTTTTTCACTCTGTATCCAAGAATCACTTTACATTTGCGGTAACCTTAACGGTTCTCGAAATCATTGCAACTATTTTAGGAATTTATAGAAAACATTATGCATTATATATATATATATATATATATATATATATATGGTACATATTTATGAAGTTTGTATTTAATTGGTTTAGTAATTTTCAAATCAAATACAGTATTCCTGAAAAAAAAATCTGTAAAATATTTTTCAGAGTGATTTACACCATACGGAAAAAAACAATTCCGGTCGGGTTTTGTATGGAGTACGTCTATTTCCATAAATACTGCATGTGTTTCAAAAAACTTGTGAAAACAATAAGTGAAAAACTTTTCGAAAAAGTACCCTGGAATCTTATAATCAAGGGTGTTTCTTGACATTTAAAGCAAAATTTATCTGCCAGATAAAAATTGTATGCTTGGAAATCGCTGATTCATCCATAAATGTACGTTTATCTCACTATCTATGTCCTTTACAAGGATTCAAATGTATGTT